>VMDO01003834.1:14490-102738 GCA_007922755.1 Pedetes capensis
AGGGTCTCACTGAGTTACACAGACTGCCTCTGGTCTCGAACTTGCGATCCTCCTGCCTCTGCCTCCCGAGCTGCTGGGATTACAGATGTGCCACACCACGCCTGGCTCCCGGGTATATTTCTTCAGAAAATTTCATAATTTGTAACCACACCCTTCCACCCAGCCTGTTATTTCCAAGGTCATCGGCCCCAACCAAGTCTTAAATTCAATCATCTGGTCCTCTGGTCATCGCTGTAGAATTTAATGTTGTTGTCTGTCGTTTCATGAACGAATCTCTCAGTGCTTACGTTCTGGCCCTAATTTCCCTGATCACTTCTAGATCTTCACTGATTCTCCTTGCTTCATCATCACCTACACATGGTACCTTCAAGAGTTCTTGGCATCATTTTCTTCTCTTGCTCACTCCACTCCAGCATGAGTGTTATTCATCCATAAATTCAACTTCACTTACTGTGGCAGTCGTGACTAACAGTCTCAGCTGCTGCCCTGGTGGATCAACCACTGCATCTACATCGAAAGCATGTCTTCCCATGGCTGCTTTCAGCCTATGATTGAGGGTACTGGGGATTCTAGTGTGCCCCTCTGCAGGGCACAGGGCTCCTCTAGTGAGTGGCTTTGGCTTGACCGTGCCTTTTGGAATGGAAAAAAACAAAAACAAAAACTTAGGACTGTGCTGCAGTCTGAGGCTCTTCCCTCCCTGTCCTCCTTCCTCCCTCTCTCCCGTTACAGGTATCAGAGCTCCCCTGTGTTCTGCATAGACCATAGGCTCTCCCTGCCTATTCCTGCTTGCTCCTCTTTTTCTTCATGGATGGTTCTCCTAATAAATCTCTTGCACACTTAATCTCAATATTGACAGCTGCTTCTTGGAGCACCAGATTGAGCATGCCTACATACAACAGCTGACAAACATATGGCCTGGTACCCTGAGCTTGAGATAAACTGCTTTCTCAAAGACTCTTCCTAAGTGGCACACGTGTGCTTCTATGTCACTGTACCTCAAGAAACTTCTTACCTTGTCATCACCCGTATAGCTTTCCAGAATTTCTTGCCCTATATAATAGTGCCATCATCCATCCAGTTTCTCTCGCCTGCTCATTAGCTCTTCCATGGCCTTAGCTTGAGTGCTCATGAAACTCTTTGGTACCTGTGTTGATTATGGAGAGCTGGTTTTCAGTTTTGTCCTTCTCTGATAATTACTGTACTCACAGAGGCTCTTTGAAACAGCCTCCATCATGTCTTTGCTTCACTATCCATTACCCATCATGCATTACCCATCATCCCGATTTTCCTTCCATCACTAGATAAATCCCATGCCTGTGCACTGCTCTGAGTCTTTGCAGATGCTCTTTCATCACCTGGTACTGTCTGTCACTTCAACATCCATACATTTTTCCCTTTTTATTTTCTCTTTTTTTTCTTTTGCAATTCTTGGAGGTTGAACCCAGGCCCTTGCACCTTCTTTGCGAGTGTGCACCCAGTGGGCTTTTTTTTAAATGTGGAGACAGGGTATCACTGGGCTACACAGACTGCCTCCAGCCTCACAGTTGCCCTCTTGCCTCAGCCTTCTGAGTTTCCGGCATTTAAGGTGTGCAGCATCATGCCCAGCAATGTCTACTCAGCTTTCAAGGTACCACTTGTCACGGTTTGAATATAAAAGGTGCCCCAAGGATCCAGTGCTTTATGGTTTGGTCCCCAGGTGGTGGTGCTATTTGTGAAGGTCACGGAACCTCAGGGTAAGGAACTCAGCTTTGTGGAAGTGTCACTGGGGGTGAGCCGCTGGAAGGCTGCTACCCAGATCCATGGTCCCGGAAGCTCTCTGCCCCATAGACGTGAGGCTCTGTAACCTGCCACTGTGTGCCACCTGCTGCCTGACCCAATGCCATTATGGACTGATCCTCTAACAGTGTGCTCCCAATAAACCTTTTCCTTTATAAGTTTTTGGGTTGGTTTTGCTGTTACAGTAACAACAGTTGAATAATAACGCAAATGTTTTTCTTACTCAGCAAAGTTCCACCCTTAAACCAGCTACCATGGGAAAAAATGGCAGATCACTACTCTATTGGTTTAGTAAACTGTACATACCCAATTATAGTACTTTTCATATTTTCCTACAGTTAATTATGTGTATAACTTGCATCTTCCGCTATATTCTAAAACTTTGAAGAAATGGATCATATGTTATTCAACTATATCCATCCTGTTTCTTAAACAACTTCTCCCTCATAGTAGCTGTTCAATGAATAGTTTTGGATGTAACTGAAGCAGCAGTAAAATTAAGTACAGTTACATTGCTTGTACTTTTTCTTGAGAAAGATATTGACTCCTCCTGGTGTTCAGTGTTTTTTAAATACTTGAAAATAATCTGCTTAACGGTTTCTACTGGGTTCATAAGGACAGATATGAAGGTGTCAAAGTTTGAGACCACTACTCAAAATTTGAAACAAAACCAAGCACTAAGTGTATTATTCTCTTAAGTAAGGAAGAATAATGTTAGCCACTAATTTGCATAAAACAATGTGGTGACACTACATAGATATTGGAGAAGAGTTTTCTTTGAGATTTGCTGATTACAGAGGCAGAGCTATGATGATCCCAGTGTTAGAAATGTGGTTTGTGTTGGAAACCAAAAAGCATTTTGTAGCTGTTACGTGGTGGCCTGATGGCAGTCTTAGAAGGTTGGCCACATCAGTGGAGTTCAGAGGAGTGAGTCTAGCCCAGGTCAGTTGGCTTCCAAAGGATAAGGCTATCATTCATTAACTGCCTTGTCCTGATTAACAGGAAGTAACACAAGCATGAGTGCCACTATTTGGTGTCACACAGTGTCTTCTACAAGGTTTTCCTTTGACTTGGAGGAATAAACCAATGAAAATAATAATGCAAGAGACTCTGAATTGGGAACCATCTAGAAGTCTATGAGTAATGTGACATTACCCTTGTGAGCTTTGATAAAGGGGCAGTTTGCTGAGGCAGCTTCTTGGAAATTTGTCCCATATGAGGAACAGGGATCAGAAAAGATGAGTAAGCTGACACATTATGCAACCCGTGTGCTTATCACTTTTCACGTATTATTAATTAATCTCCGAACTCACCAAGTAAGGTGGATGTTCTTATGTTCATTTACATGGAAAAATTGAAACTTAAAGAGATTAAGTAAATTTTTTAATGTCATAAAGCTAGTAGGTGGCAAAACTAGAATTGAAACCCAGGTCATAGGCAAAGAATTTTTTCTCCCCTGTGTCATACTTACCCCGAGGAGAAATAAAACACCTCACTTTGAAGGACTCAATCTAAAAGAGCATGCAATCAGAACTGGGGAAAATCTCTAGCAGGAATACTGATGTTGAAAAGAAATTGTGCTGAAATGTATATTTCTTGACTTCTGCTCCATTGAATAGGGATTTCTAATTGTTATTCACAGAACAAAAATTCAAATCTCTTTACATTTTAGAAGGTTACACATTCTCCTCAGTCCCAGCCATTCTCATATTGACATTTGCTGCACAGAAAGTTGCACTACAGAAAAGTGGAGTACAATTAGCTTCTCGTGGGTAGCTATAAACAGTTACTTCAACATATTTACATAAAAAGAAGAGAACATGGCTTAATAATTCTATCTACCCCACGTGGTTTTTAAGAAATGACTGAAATAAGTACACAGGCTCTGTATAATATATCAAAAATAAAAACAGATTTAATGAGCTTATATTTATTGAGACTTCTCTGCAAGTCATATGCACTAGCAAGCACTTAACTTCAAATAAGGACGGGGACAAAATTAGAAAGAAGAGTCCATAATTTAGTTTTTAAGATGCATGTCATGAAGTCCTGTTCACCAGCTTTAGAGAGAACATGAATGGGACTGTAGTTATTTTAAATTCTGTGTACGAATAAACATTTTGTTGTATACTCAATAATATGGTAACAGTTGGGGCTGACTTTTTATTTTACAAGTTTGAATCACCCAAGAGAACAATGGAACATAATGGCAGCACAGTTTAGTATATACAAGTTGAAAGCAAATCAAATTATCAGACTCAGAGCTTATTCTTAGTACTAAGCCAGTAAACCAATTTCATTTGTAAATATTCAGAAATATAGAATTGAATAATTGGCTTAAAGGTGACTTTACAGGATACATAATATGTATGGTCATTAAGTTGCATTGCATAGCATCTGCTCAACATCCAGGTACTTTAAGTATTTCAATATATTCCTGTTATTGAGAGGCAAACACTGCATAGCACATTCAGAATTCTAAGTAGGAATTTCACCTTTTAAACTAATCACTTTCTTTATTTTTGAATAAGTAAGATACAGCAAAGACTACAAAGACTACAGTGGAAGTGTGTCCTGATCCTGCCTTCCAGCAACCCAATTTCCCAATGGGTGGCCACTGAAATTTAAGACTATAATTCAAGAAAAGTTGAATGAAAGTGAGAAAACTTTGATCTATATATTGAGTGGATCCATGTTTTATCTAAAAAAAAAATCAATCCAGAACAGTCAACTGTGAGACAAATCCCAATAAAATTACTGAACTTTAAAAGTAAAGAAAAGATCCCTCTGGGTTTCCCGGCAGAATCAAAAAGTTATTTACAAAGGAAAGAAATTCAGGCTGGCATCTGACTTCTTGTCAGCAACAGTGAAAACAAGAAAGCAGCACAACACTCCAAAACTTAAAGAAAGAAAAAATAAAGGAAAGATTTTATATCTAGCCACGCTGTTTTTCAGATGTTAGGACTACCCAGGAGTCTTTCCTGGACACTTTAATAAGGAAGAAACTTCATTTAACAAAGAGATGCCTAAAGAAAGTAATACAAGACCTAGGAAAAAAGAATTAAGTATACTTAATTATAGGTGTATGACTATTACACACATGGGAATGCGAGAGAAAAATTAGTATGTATCTTTTGCTCTGTTAAAATCAAAAGAATAAAACAAAACAAAAAACAATGGGAAATAAAACTGAAAAAAAAATAGGATATTCTCATTTACTGCTACAAAGGCAATAGGTAAAGTGAAAGGAAAATCATTTATAGTTGACAAAATTGATGCAGTCAAATGACTAAGAACATTAAATGAAACCAGCAAAGTAATATTTTTTAAATATACATCTTCCTAAACACAAAATGCATTACAAATAAAACATTTAGTAAGACAGCAAAGAAAATTGATTAGTGAATAAAAGATAAGTGGTAAATCTACTTCACTCTTATAAAAGGCCAAACTTATTCGTCAAATTAAAAAATGTAAATAGGCCAACTTATCTACATAAAAGTTCATGTTAATTACAAATAAAACTAGATATTCTATAAGACAATTGGTTTAATTTCCTCCAAGCCATTATTATCCTCTGAATTTGTCTATCTGCCCCATTTGTCAATATCAGCTTTATTCCTGTTCATACTACACAATTACCAAACAAGTGGTATCCTTAAAATCACACTGTTGCAAATTCAAGCCTTCTGAAGCATTTTGTCATTTGCTATTTTAAGTAAAGAAAAAATGACCAAATGGCTTTTGAGAGGAAAAACAAAAGGAAAATCCAACATGGGATATATTATATTTTTAAATGCTAAATATTTCCAGATTTCTTTGTCCATATTTTTCTGAATGGCTTCAGCTTTTTAAGACTGAATACAAAAAGATTTTAAAAAGATCCTGGTGTTTCAAACACTCCGGAGTCTCCACTGCACCTTATGCTTTACCCTCCCAGCTTCATGAGTTGCCCTCTCAGGGGCTCCCCGCAGGAAATCTGACCCTGCAACACATTGCCTGGTCTCTCAGACCTTCCTTTGGAATCTCTAGGAAAGCTGTCATGGTCTCCTAACACTTGTATTCTGTATGTCTGAAAAATTAGCATCATACAGATGACACTAAGGACTGCTGCCAGCTTAAGCAGTATCTGAGTCCCCTTTGACCATGGCTGGAGTGGCTTCACTCAGTGAGCATTCCCTGAAAGTGCCCTGAAGCTCTCTTCTCAAAGCAAAACCCTTCAAATGATTTAAAACTTTTATACCACCACGAACAAACTTTCTTTCACCAGGCCCCACTTCCTCCCTTTCAAGACTTCCCAATCTGGATCAGACCAATTCCTGAGATTCTATCAAAGTATCTTTCTTATTATTCCAGTGCAAAGCACTTGAATTCTTTTTAATAGAGCTAATCTCTTTAACAGCCACATCTTCCTTGTCCATAACTTCCAACATCCTCTTTTCTGGACACATTGCACATTTTTCAAATCCTTCTGCCCTGCTTTTTATTCTTACAACATAAAACATTTAGTGAATCTGGTAAAAAAAAAAAATCTGTTAAAAAAAAGTAGCCAGCAATAACTATGCCACAGCCTGAATGCTATGCTAGCTTAAAATTTCCTCTGTCAAATTAATTGGTCCACCATCTTTAAATCCAGCCTGCCACAAAGTTTCAGAACACAGACAAAATGTAGACAAATTCTTTGCCAGAATGTAACATGAATGCCTGTACTTCAATTTCTAATACAGTTCTTGATTCCATTTGAAGCTCATGAGCAGTCTTTACCGCCCACATTTCCATCAGCATTCTGTTCTTCTGAGCTCCCACAAGAATCATCTCCTGAGCTCTGTTTACAGCATTCTCAGGTTTCTCTAGCATGCATCTCCACACATTTCCACATTCCTCCTATGATCCTGTTCCAAAGGCTTACGAACCAAATACTCCACTTTAGTCATCGCTGCAACCTGACTCTTGGTACCAGTTTTCTGTATTACTCATTTTCACGTCACCATAGCCAAAATACCTAACAAAAACAACTGCAGGGAGGAAGGATTTATTTTGGTTCACAGTCTCAGAGGCATCAGTCCATTATGGTGAGAAGGGTGTGGCAAAGCAGACCAGTTCACATCAAGGGAGCCCAGGACGCAGAGAAAGGGGGTACAGGAAGAGGCCAGAGCCTAATAGAGCCCCCAAGTCATGCTTCCCATGATGTGCTTCCTCCAACTGGGCTCCACCTCATACTTTTCACCACCTCCCAATACTGCCATGATATTATGAACCCTTCAAGGAGTTAATCCATTGATTATGTCAGAGCCTTCATGGGCTAATGGTCTCTGGAAATACAATCACAAGCACACTCAAAAGTCTGCTCCATTAATCCTCTGGACATTTCTTCATCCAATCAAGTTGCCCATCAAAATTAACCACTGTACAGATAATAGAAATTAAGTTATTTTAAGAGAAATTTATAAGTATTATTGATCACAGTTGCTTGCATACATTTTACAAAAATGTAATGACTTTCAAAT
The DNA here is from genome assembly GCA_007922755.1 of Pedetes capensis. Taxonomy (NCBI): domain Eukaryota; kingdom Metazoa; phylum Chordata; class Mammalia; order Rodentia; family Pedetidae; genus Pedetes; species Pedetes capensis. The sequence continues at coordinate 21,774 of VMDO01003834.1, forward strand.
TAAATAATAATACTGTATGGAAAAACTAGAATATATAGATGAGAAAAACGAACATTTAATAAAATCAGTCCAAATTCCACAATCTTAACTACTTTGTCATCACCTTGGAAAAGAGCTCTAACCCTGCACAATTTCTACCTACCCTGTGTGCAGCTTGTTGGTCCTTTCCCTCTTCTCTAATGAGTAAGTGGGGGGCTGGGGTTTGGCTCAGTGGGTAGAGCGCTGCTCTGCAGTCTCTGAGGTCCCGAGTTTAATTCCCAGCACCGCAAAAATGGGAGAAGGACCTGGCAATCCACTCCCAAGGCAATCCTGAAACAGTCAGCCATTGAAAACCCTATGAGGGTCACTATGAGTCAGATACGGACTGGAGGACACCTAACAACAACAACAATGAGTAAGTGGAGATGAACAATGGGATGGGAGGGACATGGGTATGGGCAGAAAAACTTGAAGCAAAGGCTCTGTTAGCATTACAGGTACTGGGTACCTACCCTCACTCCTGCTTTCACCAGTCAAGAAGGCAGGACAGAAAACTAAAGACAAAAGTAAAATCTATTCTTAGTTAAACTGTCCTCTACTTGGATTTTCATAGGAAGTCATTTGTAATCTGTTTTCTTTCAGAGAATCAGAAGTAGAAAATATATTTTTCTAAAAGTTAGCATATCATTTTCAATTTATAAACACTATAGGTCCAACTGAAACATCAGTATGAAAAAGTTACAAGCAAAAAGAAATTTAAGACCCTGCACTTATCAACAAACATTGTCAATATTTTTGGCATTAATAAGGCATTTCAACCTGTTTTTAGTGGCCAACAGAATTGACACTTAACTGCAAATATCAGAACATTACCTATAGAGGAAATGGACTATTACTTATTGTAATGTCCCTTCATCCTTTGATCCTTACTTACAGTCAGCTAAGGTTTATCCTTAACCACAGCTTAGTCCCAATTATATTGTGTATGAAGAGATTGTTCCAACAAAAAGTTTCCCCATGATACCACTATATTCAGCTTGCATGACTACAAAATCTTTCTTTTTCCCATATATTTCTGTTTAGATTGGGTTGGATGATCCTTGAGTTTCCTTTTAGCACTAAAATGTGGTAGCATTCTGAAAAGTAATATAGAAAGAAACTAGGATTTGTATTTATTAGTTATTTAAGTGAGATTTGCTTGAAGTTATCAAAAAATCAATTCAGACCTCTCTTCTGATGAATGCTGACATTTGCACCTTCACCATGAGGTTGATTGCCATGAAAAAGCAGTTTCTTAATATTTTATACTGTTTACTCTGAGTGAAATTATTTGGAGGTGGCTAGAGAAATGAATCAATACTTGCTTAACTTCTCTAAAACAAATAGGAGATAATTGTTAAAGTAATGCACATTAATTTAGGCTGCCAAATTAATTTCCCAGCATTCTCTTTATTACAAGAGTCTTAATTAAGAAACAACCAAGGTTGCCTTTTCTCACTAGAGATACTGCTGAGCCCTGGCTCTAAACAGAGTCATTTAACCCCTTTGATGTATATGATTTAAAGAATAGATAAAACCTACAAAGCATTAGTTATACCTTGCATTTATAACAGGGCTTTACAGTCTGAAAAGTGATTCCATGTTCTGTTATACAAACTATCTATTTCTCTTCTGAAAGACACAATGAAACCTCCTGGGATGCTATTCCAAGTGTGTGGAGCCCTAAACAGTATCCAGTCCTAAACTCCATATCTTAAAAGGAATACCAATGGGTCAATGACTCAAAGAGAAAAAAGTGAATGATGACGTCTATCGAAACTATAGTAAAAAGAACATTTGAAGGCACTGGAAATATAAAGATGTGATATGATAGTTGATGGGGTCCTCTCTTGTTCAAATATCTATCATGTAGGTTGTTGTTGTTGTTAGGTGCCGTCGAGTCGGTATCCGACTCTTAGCGACCCTCATAGGGTTTTCAATGGCTGACTGTTTCAGGATTGCCTTGGGAGTGTGTTGCCAAGTCCTTCTCCCATTTTTGCAGTGCTGGGAGTTGAACTCGGGACCTCAGAGACTGCAGCGCAGTACTCTACCAACTGAGCTAAATCCCAGCCCATCATGTAGGTAGAGTGATTAATTTTGTATCTTGTTCCAGATGGCAGAATCTGTGCTGATGACTGGTCATTATAAGGAGGTAGATAAAATCTCACATAAGAGTCTTTGACAATAAAAAGGGCTGTTTAGCCAAGTAGGAGCTTCCTCCTGCTAAGACCTCTGACAGACCACAGTCTCAGGCTTTCAATGAATCAGAGTTATAATGAATCAAATTCATTCATGGGATAACTTTAACTTCATGGCCCAGGCCACATCTTCACCCTTGTTATCACTGTGATACAGACATTTCAAATTTTCAGAAGATAGGAAATTTCCAAAAGACCTGGCAGTCCCCTCACTGCATGCCAAGTTATATTTATATATTACCCACTTCTGTCCTATCAAGTTGACCATCTCCAGGGTACAAACCAGACTGTTGGAGGGCAAATGTGAGACCAAGGGCATCATTCCTCTTCTAGAAGTTTAAGGGGAGCACAGCTGCTCCTGGTCACCAGGCCACACTCTGTCAGTCAGCCTCCTCTGGGATTTATTGTATAATGCATTTTCAGTTTGTACAACACTCTGATGTGATGAGCTCTTTTAGAGCAGAAACTATTCTATTTATCTTTGCAACTCAACGACTTATCTAAATGTATTAGATTTATTAGAGACTCAATATATGCTTAATGAAGGAATAAATGTATTCCGTTTTAAATAATCATTGCTTCAGTGCAGGCACTATATCAATAATAAGATATGCAGAGTTAGAATAAATCATAGTCCCTATCATTATGGTGTGCTCAATAAATAGCAAAATAAATACATGAGTGATGGAAGAGAGTTTTTAATTTTAAGATTACTTTCAATTGAATGGATCTAATAAATTCATATTCCTTTCCTCAGATAAAATACATTGTTGTTGTTGTTAGGTGTCATTGAATAGGTGTCAGATTCATAGCGACGCTTCATACAACAGGTGAAACACTATTGTTAATGCTTCTCTGCTGTTCATAGGATTTTCAATGGTGGATTGTTTTTTGGGAGTGGGTTGCTGAGTCCTTCTCCCAAGCCTACACTACAAGCTGTTCCCAGGCGGTCTCCCATTCAAGTACTGACCAGGTTCGACCCTGCTTAGCTTCCAAGAACTGATGGGATTGGATGTCACAGTGGTATGGCTGCAGGCCAAATAAAATATGCTAGATTGAAAAACTGAAAAAAGGCCATGCTATATTAGGATTCTCCTGGGTTTTTAATCTACCAAGAGCCTCACTGATGAACTCTTGAAAATCAAATAATTCAAGGAATCATGTAGAGGGGATTCTTTTAGTTAATATGGGGCTCTTTTAGCTAATATGGAGTTCTTTAAATTAATAAAGAGTTAGGGGAAAAGGATCTTAATAGAAATTCCTTTCAAAGCCCACACAGACTATAATTTTCTCATATTAAGGAGAAAAGCATTTTTAGGCCTTGGAATTGAACATATATGGTAATTACCCCTATATATTAGTTGAAGAACTCAAACTACTATATCTATATTAAAAATGATAATAAATACTGGCATAGTGTTTATTCCTCACTGGAAATATGTTAGCTGAATAAATCTAATTTAGATGAATTTGCTCTTATCATTCTTTCTTTTTCAGAGGTTTGAAACAGAACAGAGGAGCTGACATTTGCACCTGTGTCACAAGCAGAAAGCAGCAGGTCCAAGCAGTTGAATCCTAGAGTCTACACTCATTGCCACTTCACTACACTACCTCTTTTAATAATCTTCTCTTTTAGCATGACAAGAATTGTTTTTCTTACATTGTAATAAGATTCCTGTGTCAGGCATCCCATAAAATAAAGGCAGTGAGCTGTGATTAGTCTTGCTTCTGATGCAGTGGAAAGTCTTATATAGGATTTAAGAAAAGCCATACAAAACAATATGGTGCCCTTCAGCAGGAGATTGTTGTTGTTGTTGTTGTTAGGTGCCGTCGAGTCGCTGTCCAACTCATAGCGACCCTCATAGGCTTTTCAATGGCTGGCTGTTTCGGGATTGCCTTGGGAGTGGATTGCCAGGTCCTTCTCCCATTTTTGTGGTGCTGGGAATTGAACTCGGGACCTCAGAGACGGCAGTGCAGCGCTCTACCCACTGAGCTAAATCCCAGCCTCAGCAGGAGATTAGTGGCCCAGTATTTCAGTCATTTACTCAGTTTCTTTGTATTATTCATACAAACCAAGTCAGCTGGGGCCCTTTGTGCCCTATTGTCCATGTGCATGTCCAAAAGGACCCAGTTGTACTAAAATAAATAATTACATGATTACATAAAAATGTACTAATGTACACATTCACGCACATGCAAAAGACAAAATGCCAACTCTTTTGTTCTAAAGCATTTTCACTTATAGAGAGTTAGATGCTTGATTTGAAACACAAGATAAATATCATTTGGGAATTGAATGATGTCTTCTTCACTTAGTTTCACATATATTTTGGTTTTCACTTTCTGCTCTCAATAGTTAATTGGGACCATCTAACAGATGGTAGATGTTGCTGCTACGAGAAGTTGTATCTCACAAATAACTGAAGGAATTTTTACTCAGTTTGCTAGTTGGTTCATGGTTTCCTGGAGAATGACCTTGCCCCCTACAGGTGGATTCAAAGAGTCAAGCAGAAGCCTGAAGTGTTCCTGACTGTAGGAGATCATTCACTTCACAGGAAACTCATTCACATTCTTTTGCAAACAAATTAATGGAGAGTGCCAGTGTGTTTTCATCCCGTAAAATCACCTTAGCAACGTGGATATAAAGAACAGCATGAATTTTCCCTCACAGCCTCTAGTCACATGGAGTGCAAGGATTCAACAAATGGGAATAGCCAAATTCTCCATTTATTCTGATCCTTGAAATAAATATCAGAGTTTCCATGAAATATTAGAGATTCCAATGTGAAAACAGAAAGGTACTGAACTTATGCAGTATATGAAAGGATTAGTTATTTCTGAACAAGGCTGTCATTGGCCTCTTATCTTGCAGGAATGACAGGAAAAACCATCGCTACTCCCTTGACTATGTTAAAATTAATGTTGGCATACAAAGAAATGGAAGGCAGATCTCCAGGTGAATAGGCCAAACGCATTTGAATGGGTGGCCCTGTGGTCACTAATTATCCTGCTGTTTCATTCTTCTATGAGAAATAGAAGCGCTAGAAAACCGAGAAAGTGAAAGCCACCCAGTGGTCCTGGAGTCCACCGCAGTGCCTGGGAACAGGAGCAGCTTGCAATAACACACGCCATCTTTTCCCACTACAGATCCCTTCCTCTTTACCGTGGTACTCATTTCTTCCTTTCTTCCTGGAATGCAATATTTTTGCAGTATTGGCAGACATGGGCAGTCTCCACAGCCTTCTCCCTCAAATAGTTCATACTCCATTGGTCTAAGACTCATTTGGGAGGTTGTAAGAATTGCCCTTTCCAGTCGTTCTTTTGGGGACTGATGAAAACACTGGTGAGTGCAGCCTGGTTCTATTACATGAATCAGACCTGTGATCAAACTGCACTTCAGGGCTTCAAGCACATGAAAAATTGGGTCCAGGTTCAAGTGCAGGTTCCACGTGTTAAAATTTAGAGGGTTCCGGTTCAGACTAGGTTCAGGTTTAAGTCTCACACGTGCATAGCAGGGCTGCACACCGAGCCTTCATCTGAACCCTGAACCTATTCTAATTCAAGCGATTTTATAAAATTTTCTGAACCTGAACCTGGACTCAAACACACGCCCAGTGAAACACTGGGTTCGGGTTCAGGTTTTAATGTTTTGTTTTTTGTTTGTTTGTTTGCTTTCTTGCTTATTTGCTTGTATCCTTAGCTATTTAAAAATTGGGGATAAAGGAAAAACATTGTCTTATTCACATTGTTGTTGTTGTTGTTAGGTGCCGTCGATTTACATTGTCGTTGTTGTTGTTAGGAGCCGTCGAGTCAGTATCTGACTCATAGTGACCCTACGTATAACAGGTGAAACACTATTGTCAGTGCTTCTCTGCTGTTCATAGGGTTTTCAATGGAAGATTGATTTTTGGGAGGGGGTTGCCAGGTCCTTCTCCCAAGCCTACAGCACCTGGTGTTCCAAGGCGGTCTCCCATCCAAGGACTAACCAGGCCGGGCCCTGCTTTGCTTCTGAGATCTGACGGGATCGGATGCCACAGGGCTACGGCTGCAGGCCTTATTTACATAGAGGATTAAAATTTTAAACTCAAACGTGAACTGAACCTGAACCTTCTAAATTTGTGACATACTGAATTCGCACTCAAAACTGAACCCACTCTTTTGGGAGTTTGAAGCCCTGCTGCATTTAGTACTTGGACCCTCTGTGCCTCTACTGTAACACAGAGGTGATGATGACAGTTTAGGTCCCTGGATATGAATGTTAACGCAAATCCCATGTTCAAGAGTCATTAAGATGTCTGTTTTGCCAGGCATGATGGCACATGCCTGTAATCCCAGTGGCTCAGGAGGTGGAGGCAGGAGGATCACAAGTTTGAGACCAGAGACAGTCTGCATAACTTAGCGAGACCCTGTTTCAAAAACTAAAGAAAAAAAAAAAGGGGGGGGGGTGCTGAAGGTGCAGCTCAGTGGTCCAGCACTTGCAGAGCATGCAGGTGGGAGGCCCTGGGTTCAACCCCCATTACCGAAAAAAAAAAAAAAAAAAAAAAAAAAAGATGTCTGTTTTCCCTTTGAGGATAAGCTGAGGGAAACATTGCCAGGTCCACTTGCATGGCTACTTCAGGGCCTTGCCTGAGGGGAAAGCAATCTCTCTTTTAGTCAGTGATTCCCGGGTCAGAAACCTGGTTCCAGGTTGACCTTTTACTGGGACAGCTTCAAGTTCCTGCTCATCCCATCTTGATTTCCTTTGGTCATACATATGATGCACTGTTTTGCTTTGCCATTGAGGATACGTAGGATACTTGTTCCATTAACTACCTCTATAGCTCTCCACGGGCTGGCTGCCACCCCACAATAATGATTATATCCACGTTTTTCTGACCACTGAATGCCACCCCTGCCTTCATTATGTTAGGAGCCAATCTTTCCCATTACTATAAGGGAACTTGCTATGAGCATGGTCTCCTGTTAAAAGACGTGACTGAGTTTTTCAGTGATTCTGGAACTAGCAGATTGTCACTAGCAGATTTCTTACTATAATGGGGAGTAGTTTGTTCTGTGGGCCCTCCCACAGAACATTGTCATCTGGTAGTTAATCTGATCTGATGCGGTATATAGGGCTGGGGCTTTGCTCAGGTGGTAGGGTACTGCTCTGCGCTGATCTCCAGCACTGTGAAAATGGAAGGACCTGACAACCTACTCCCCAAACAATCAGCCGTTGAAAACCCTATGAGTAGCAGAGACGTTCTGACATCCTGCCGGGTATGGCGCAGAATTGGGGAGTGTTTCGTTCTGTTGTCCACAGGGTTGCTATGAGTCAGAATGGACTGGACAGCACCTGACCACAACATGCAGTATATACATCCCAGTCTGCCAAATTCTCTAAGCCACTATTTGCATGGGAGTTCCGGAATTTCTAACTCAGTGAAAGCTATCAGTATTCCCAGGCTTCAACAAATCAATGACTACCATATTGGTCCCTTCCAGCGTGTTAAATGCTGTGTCCTTAGAGAATGTAAGGAAGAATTTTTAACAATAATTTCCTCATTATCTAACTTTGCATTCTGTCCCTTGATTCAACACTTTCAGGATCCATTCCCTCACACTCTCTTGACTCCAGACAGTACACATTTTCTAGTCCCTTTCTTCCCTTAGCAGGTCAGTACTGCCCAGACCAGACTATATTCTCTTCATCTTAGTGTTTTGTTGCCTGGTGGCCAGGAGACGGGAGGCAGATCCTGAGGGGAGAAAATAGATGTTGCTTTGTGAAGTAAAAACTTCTGAATTGTTCTCAAACACAAAAGAAGTTTTCAATGTCAAGAAATGCTAATTTTTAGTGTAGGAAATTGGGGACCATTTATGCAGTACCCAAAAGTTCAGAAATGCTTGAAGTTTCTTTGGCTTGTAGTCATTCAACTCCGAAGCCTCCATTACAAGTCTGAAGGCCTGCTTTCTAGCCAGGCCCTGACTTCAGCATACCACCCTGACATGCAGGGGTAGAGAGTTCAACTTTTTCAAAGGATCCACTACCCTTATAATTAACTGTTCACATCTTTCTGCCTTTTCACAAGAGGAGACAGAGGGTTTTTTTCTTATTGCCATTAAAACGAACATTTGTATTCTGTCTCAAATTGATAATTAATGTCCCTTAGCTTTTCATTACGGGGTTTGGGATTTAGCTCAGTTGGTAGAGTGCCGCTCTGCAGTCTCTGAGGTCTTGAGTCTGATTCCCAGCACCACAAAAATGGGAGACGGACATGGCAACCCACTCCCAAGGCAATCCAGAAACAGTCGGCCATTGAAAACCCTATGAGGGTCGCTATGAGTCAGACACAACTGGACGGCACCTAACAACAACAACTAGATTTTCATTATCCTTCTCCAAAGCATTGATGGAACAAATCATCTGATTTCCTTTGCCTTATCTTTGATATTCTTTCTCCACCTTTCCAGTGCCTGTGATATTTCACCTGCTTACTACAACATTCCCAGATCATCTTATCACCCGTGAGAGTTTAAACAATTGCCCTCCAGGCACTACTCATATTCTACCTACCACCAGTTACAGAATCCCTGTTCCCCACTAGTTCATGGGTGGCACAGGAGCAAAATCAGGGCTGGGGAGAAATTAAAATTTAAATTAAACTTAAAACAGTTGCTGCAGAAGTCTTAGCTTCTGTTCATTTGGGGAGCACTGAAGCTGGAACATTATAGCTAAATAGGGAGGAGGAGATTAGAAGTGGGTTTCGTAACATCCTAATTGAGAGTCCTAGGGAGTGGACGGCTGTCTGGAAGGCTACAACATTGAACAAAGCATGTAAGCTCTCAACACGGTCGTGTCAGTCAGGGTGGAGACTGCCTCCACACTGAAGGGGAATCTGCAGCAAGCACCAAGCACCTCGCGTTTGATTTGAGTATCTTATGTGATATGGAGGCACTTAGCTCCCTAATTTTATTTTACTAGGTTAGTGATTTTAAAGTTTGTAAACCCTTACCCGGGCTGGGATTTAGCTCAGTTGGTAGAGTGCTGCGCTGCAGTCTCTGAGGTTCCGAGTTCAAGTCCCAGCACCACAAAAATGGGAGAAGAGCCTGGAAATCCACTCGCAAGGCAATCCCGGAACAGTCAGCCATTGAAAACTCTATGAGGGTCGCTATGAGTCAGATACCAACTTGAGGGCACCTAACAACAACAAACCCTTACCCGAGTTAAACAACATATGGGAGGTGATCTAGAATGTTTCACAGCAAAAGGAAAAAATGAATGTAGAATTAAAAACTATAGAAAACTCAGAAGTACATGGCCTATACACCTGAAAAATCAAGTATGGACTGTGTTGGGGAATCTTTGAGTGACCTTGTATCAAGAGCATACATTTTTATTTCATGAATAGCCAGAACTCAGATTTCGGTAATAAGAGGAAAAGAGAAGTTCCTTCTCGTCTGACATTCTTTATGGGCTTGTGGTAAAGTAGGATTATTCAGTTAAAAAAAAAATGTCAGGCTCTTGAAGAATATTTATTAAGTGGTCTGGAGACCTCAGGTAAACAAATGCAATGTTTAGAGGTTTCACTGTGGCTTATTTAAATCTACAGAGTGCTTGAGAGTTTTGTATCTAAAGCAGTTGCTAAGTTTCCAGAATCCATAGCATGCTTTAATGTGTGTGCCTGCAGAGACATATTGTGTGTATTGTTACCATGATTGGACAATGGTCAGCAGTACGTATACTAAAACAATGAATTAATAAAAGAGTTATGAATCTTTGATTTGTGTTACAATAACTAGACAAAACGAAAACACAGAGCAGGTTATTCAAAAGGCTACCATCTAATCAATCTAACTGAAGGACCAAAGAGAAAAAGATACAGTAGATTTCAGAATGAGAACTTCTGTCTGTGTGTAATAGGATATCTTCAATTTTATCAGGTGGCATTAAAGGCAATATAGGAGAAGATGTGTTTCTCAGATTATCTGCTTTCTATGATATAAAATCATCTACTTATCTTTTTTAAATAAATTAAATTAAATCTGAACTAAAAATAACTATCTAAATTCATTTGGTAGTAAAATAGTGCAGAACTTGTTGCGTTGCTGTAATGTACATTTTAGCTTGTCATGTTGATTTCTTCCCTTAGACATCCATTTATCCATAAAGTTAATAATATGCATAAGATAATAAATGCATAAAAATGAACCATATCACCAAGGTATTAATTTTCCTCTCACATTTTTAACCCATACTTACCGTGTTCCAGACATTTCCAGGTGTGGGGGATAAAGGATGGTGAACAATAATTTCCTGCCCTCAAGGAACTCATATTGTAGCAGGGTGTTGTTATTGTTATTGTTAGGTGTAGTCAAGTCGGGTCTGACTCATAGCAACCCTCATAGGATTTTCAGTGGTGGATTGCTTTTTCGGCATTGCTGTGAGAATGGATTGCCATATCCTTCTCTCATTCTTGTGGTACTGAGGATCGAACCTGGGTCCTCAGAGTGGGTGAAGCAGCACTGTACCAACTGAGCTAAACCCCAGCCTCTTTAGAAGGGTTGTTGTTGTTGTTGTTAGGTGCCGTCAAGTTGGTATCTGACTCATAGCGACCCTCATAGGGTTTTCAATGGCGACTGTATCGGGATTGCTTTGGGAGGGGATTGCTTTGGGAGGGGATTGCCAGGCCCTTCTCCCATTTTTGTGGTGCTGGGAATTGAACTCAAGACCTCAGAGACTGCAGCGCAGTGCTCTATCAACTGAGTTAAATCCCAGCCCCTTAGAAGGGTAGATGGACATATAAATAAATATGATACAGGCTATAGAATAATATATAAAAGAAACTGAGTATTCACTCTCATTCATTAAGTGGAATACTTATTGACTATCTATTACATTGTAGGTACTAATATTCAAAAATTAGGAATAAAACATGGTATATAGTCTCAGTGAACTCATAGGAGGGAATGTTTTACCTGGGTTGGTTTGTCCTTGAACTCAGGAACAACACATAACTATACTAGAAGGGTGGGTGAGGATGTGTATGTTTTAAGTAAGTTCACATTTAATGGTTACAGGTGTTCAAATGAAATAAAATTCTAGGAGTTCACAGCTACAGAGTGAGTACTGACTTTGTCAAGCAACACTAGTCACCTTGGTCTAGGAGCTGAGAAGAGAAAGTATAGCCACAAATATTAGAACAATACCTAGAGAGCAAAGAAACAGAAAAAAGTATGCAAGTTAAGGACAAGAGAGTTGTTCAGCATCATAGATTATGAGGTTTTCTGTGTCTGAGCACCATATATTATAGAATCTAAGAAAGTTAAGCCTGAAGCCATACCACCCTACATCTGATCCCAAGGCATCTCAGAGGCTAAACAGGTTCAGGTGTGGTTAGTACTTGAATAGCAGACCACCTGGGAACACCAGGTGCTACAGGTTTGGGAGAAGGACCTGGCAGCCCACTCCCAAAAAATAGTCAGCCATTGAAAACCTCATGAACAACCTACAAGCATTGACAATAGTGCCAGGTATGGCAGTGTCAGGTAGTGTTTCATCCGTTGTACATAGGGTCACTATGAGTCAGACTCGACTCAATGACACCTAACGACAAAGCAAGGTAAGGAAGAAATCGATATGACAAATAATTGATGAATTGGAACAAATGAAACAATTATTGAAATCTAACCTTCTCTGAAGCTGATGAGTGTGGCAGGGTGATGGAGAAAAATCTGGACTGATATGAGGTTATCGTTTGAGGGTGAGCAATTGAGGTTTGATATTTCAAAGGGAGGAGCCTTCAAAATGTGAAAACAGACAGACTCATAGAAACCAATATACTACCAGGGTCAACAGGCGGGGTTTAGCTCAGTTGGTAGAGTGCTGCTCTGCGCTCTAAGGCCGTCAGTTCAATCCTCAGCAACACAAAAATGGGAGAAGGATGTGGCAATCCCCTCCCCAAACAATCAGCCACTGAAAACCCTATGAGGATCGACTATGAATTGGACCAACTTGATGGCACCTGATCAACAACACAGGGGCAAAGCACTGAGGTCATCTACTTGCAATTTAAAGTAAGCAGGATGAGGGTGGAGCTTGGGGTGGAGAGGAAGGCTGAGCTGCTGGCTTCTGCAGCAGATGGATGACCACGGGGCCGTAGCTGTCTTCCAGGAATCCCTCAGAATTGCATTGATGGATATTTTTTCATTCCTGGAGAGAAAGGGATGAGATGAAATTTATCTCTAGGAAGCCCAGTTTATCTTGGTCCCTACTGCTCCTACCAGAAAAATTGAAGGTCTCTAAATGGACATCAGAAAAAGAGAGTTTACTTCTCAATGCGAGGACAAGGAGTTAGTGGTGCAACTTTAAAGGGCTTTTTACTTTTTTATTGGAGATTTTTAATGTACAACTTAATGTGTTTCATTCTGACACACATTTCATTGTGACATTTCCGTATATGCGTTTCATTGTACATTGCACAGATAACTTCCCCTTTACCCTTTTGTGCACCTCCTCCCCCTCTCCCACCCCCTCACAGGTCTTTTTACTTTCTTGTGTTAATTTCTTCCTTAAAAAGAATTCTCTGCCTGGATGCTTCCTAATCAGAAGGATGTGGAATAACAGAAAACTCACTGTTCTAGGTCTCAGAAAATCAATTTTATATCCCAGATTAGTTGTTGCACAGATGAGACCTCTAATATCTTTTACCCTTAGTACAGGGAAAAGAGCAATTGGGAAGATGTCTGAGGTAGAAAGCGATATACTATTCTTGTTGTTATTAGGTGCTATCGACTCATAGTGACCCTATGTACAACAGAACGAAACACTACCCAACACTGCGATGTGCCTGGCACCATGTCAGTGCTTCTCTGCTGTTCATAGGGTTTTCGATGGCTGATTGTTTCAGGATTGTTTTTGGAGTGGGATGCCAGGTTTTCTCATTTTTTCAGTGCTGAGCTAAATGTTCTTGTTCTTGTTAGATGCCATTGCGTCTGGCCCGACTCATAGTGACCCTTATAGGGTTCTCAGGGGCTGATTGCTTCGGGATTGCTTTGGAAGTGGATTTCCATGTCCCTTCCCTGTTTTTGTGGACTGAGGATCAGACCTGGGACCTTGGAGAGTGCAGCATGGCACTGTACAAACTGTGCTGTTGTTGTTAGGTGCTATCAAATAGGTGTCCAACTCACAGCGATACACTGTTGTGTGCTTCTCTGCTGTTCGTAGGGTTCTCAATGGCAGGTTGTTTTTTGGAAGTGGGTTGCTGGGTCCTTCTCCCAAGCCTATAGTACCTGGTGTTCCCAGGTGGTCTCTCATCCAAGTACTAACCAGGCACAACCCTGCTTAGCTTCCAAGATCTGACAGGATCAGATGCCACAGTGCTAAGGCTGCAGACACAAACTGAGCTAATAGGGTTGAACTCAGTAGAGTGCTTGCTCTGCACTCTCTGAGGACCCAGGTTCAATCCTCAGCACCACAAAAATGGGAGAAGGATGTGGCAGTGCACTCCTGAAAACAATAAGCCATTGAAAAGCCTATGAGTGTCACTATGAGTTGGACTCAACTTGAAGGCACCCAACAACAACAAGCTAAACCTAGAGAACTTAAAAGAAAACCATGTGGTTGGAAGGAGATAATGAGGGGAGGCTTTATCTCACACAGGGGTAATGAGTGACAGATATGAAATTGCTTTAGTACCAGGATATTGGACCAGGTATTACCATGTATGTTTTCTTTTCTCAAAGAAGTGAAATGCTGACAGTGTCTTTAAATGTCTCTATCATTGGATGCCTACAGCCATAGCCCTATGGTGTCCGATCCCGTCAGATCTCGGAAGCTAAGCAGGGTCAGGCCTGGTTAGTCTTTGGATGGAGACCGCCTGGGAACACCACATGCTGTAGGGTTGGGAGACGGACCCAGCAACCCACTCCCAAAAAGCAACCCGCCACTGAAAACCCTATGAACAGCAAAGCAGCACTGACAATAATGTTTTGCCTGTTGTACATAGGGTGGCTATGAGTCGGGTACTGAGTAGATGGCACCTAACAACAACAATATCATTCAGTATATATCCAGGAAAGTAGGAACTACCTGGGCTTCGGGAAAAGGTAGATTTGATTACACTACTTCTTAGGATTCTCTAGATTAGGATTAGATTAGGATTCTCTAGAAAGGACAATTTGCTTCTGAAGGCGTGTTCTTGAGGAAAAGCTTGTGAGTGAGGGAGCAAAATAGGATAGAGGAAAAGAGCAGAGTGAGGGTGTGTCTGAGGTAGAGCCCAGAGTTTTGCTTGATTCAAAGTCAGAAGGATTTGGAACAGAAAATGCATCACAAAATCACCCCTTGCCTTGCTTTGAGACACCCGGCATCCTATAAGCTCTTCAATCATCATCCATTGTGGCTGCTCTATCAGTTCCCACCTGGCGAGTCTTGGAGAAAGAGGCCAGTTTTGAGCCCTCATCAATCAAAGCTCAGAGAAGCAGGGGTTTAAAGGCCCCCACCTAGGAAGAGAATCTAGACAGGAACTAGAGTATCTTCTGCAATAGCTGGTGGAAGGACAGAGAAGTCCAAGAGGGGATGGTGGGGCCACCCAGCGTTTTGCAGTAGCAGGAAGCAGCTAGCACTCCTAGGAGCTGGAGAGACGACTAGGAGAAGAGGTATTACCAGAGCCCAGGAGGCAGCCCAGCTTGTGACACCTACAGAAGGCAGGCACTGACCCGAGGGAGCTGGAAGTGCAGGAAGAGGAGTGCCAGGCAGAAATTGGAACTATGGAAGAAATGCTGCCGGAAATGCCAGGAAAATCTGGGAGGTAAATGAAGAAAGAACAGCACTGCCATCTTCTCACACCGCCAGCCCGGTATGGTCTCCCAGTAGAGGGAACTACAAGAAAGCATGAGAGTCTGGGGAAGGTAGCTCCCCGCCAGGCAGAGAAGCAGAGGACGGTGGGGAGCAGGTCTCAGAGGTGACAGGAAGTCAGCTGAGTGTCTCCTAGAGAAACCAAGAGCAGCTCCCCTTGGAAGGGTGAACCCGTAGGAGGTTTCCATTACTTGAGAACACTATTTGTAGTCAGACTGAAGGCATTGGGTGACTCATAATCTGAGAGAGGACAGCTGGTTAGGACTCTAAATGTCTGAAGTGACAGTTACCAAAAGCAGTGTTGCTCCAGGGCTTCATGGCCATGTTACAGCCCCAAGGTTGCTATGTATAAAAGGAAGCAGATCTCATTTATATTTTGAAATACATAAGGTATCATTTCTCTTCTGGCAGTAGTCGGGGGTTGAACTCAGGGCCTCCCACATGCTTTCCAAGCGCTATACCACTGAGCTGCACCCCTGACCTATTGTTCACTTTTTATCTTGAGACAGGGTCTTTCACAGGCTGCCTCTGGCCTTGAACTTGAGATCTTCCTGCCTCAGCCTCCCCAGTCACTGGGATTACAGACATGCGTTAACACAAACCTTCCTACTTTCTAAAGGAGTAATGTTCTGCTTATGCCAATTGGGGACGGGGAGGATTCACAATGCTCAGTCATCTCTAGGAAAAGGAGATTTGACAGGGCCACTGGACCTTGAAAAGTGATGTACACAACACAGCCTTGGAAACAGCATAGACGGATTCCTGGGAAGCAGAAATCCAGGGTTGGGTAAAAAGTCACAAAAAGTAAGATAGATCAAGAAAACACGTGTTGTGGTTGGGTGCCATGAGTTGCTGTCTGACTCATAGCAACCCTACATACAACAGATGAAACAGTGCTTCTCTGTTATTCATAGGGTTTTCAACAGCTAATTTTTTTGAGGGGAGTGAGTTTCTGGGTCCTCCTCTCAAGCCTACAGCACCTGGTGTTCCCAGACGGATCTCCCATCCCAGTACTGACCAAGCCGGACCATGTTTAGCTTCCGAGATCTGATGAGATTGGATGCCACAGTGCTATGGCTGCAGGCAAGAAAACACATAGGTTTTGGAAACAGAAGAGCTTAACTTTTTATCTTTTATTCCTCCCCCCATTTACAATTTATTTCTTTATTTTAAGTCTACTAATTTACTTATTTATCACATTTACACTTCCCAGAAAACATCTTTAATGTGACTATGAAAATGTGCCCTGTGTGGTAACCACAAGATACTCATCAATACCTACAATAAGTGACCTATAGGTATTTTGATGAAATGTTTCATCTAAATCCCATGCTTGGCTCATGACATTTTACAGGTTGATTTGCAAGAAAATTCATTTTTTAAAGCTGCTTTTCAAGGTGGTGATGAGAAATTGGGAATTTATAACTTGGTAATATCATATTAGGTACCTCATTGTCTTGGGATTTGTATACCTTAACTGAATTTAGAATATTCCACTATTTGAGCCTTGGAAAGTATTTATAAGCAGACATCCCTCTTCCTGTTAATGAGGATTAAAAGATTCTGGGGAAGGAGAGTTCTGGCCAGTTCAGCAGGCACTGATTGTCCCCACGAGGAGCCTGCAAAGATCAAATCCATGTTTTCATGCAAGAACTTGTTGAAATGCTTAAAGCAACTGTTAACGCATCTGGGATATTTTGTGGTTTAAATGGTCCTTTCTGAGAAACCCTAAATGTTAACTTGCTGAAAACGTGTAGTCAGAGGAGAAATGAGTTGAATTCATGAACTAGAATGGTCTGGAGGATGCCAAGTGAGTCACATAGAGGAAGAAGGATGGTTTGCCTCATTTATTTATTTTTACTTTAGAAATCCTCCCCCCCCATCCCTGTGGCATTATTCTTCTATTTTAATATTGGTTGATCAAAGAGTGGAGGAGGGGAAGGGCAAGAAAGGAAACGCTGGAAAAGTAGAAGCCTGGGAAGAAATAGGGTTGTTATCTTTCAGAGAGACTGAGGAGGGGATCTGCTGTACTCAAGGACTTGCAGTCTGCCTTGCAGGCTGTACACGGGAGAACAGAAAGTCATGTTTTGTTTTGAGGTCACCTAGTCCTTCTCCCATTCTTCAAGCAAATTATACCACATGTAATAGAAAACTCGCCGGCAACTGTACCGCTGTGGTGTCCAATCTCGACAGATCTCAGAAGCAGGGTTGGGCCTGGTTAGTACTTGGATGGGAGACTGCCTGGGAACACCAGGTGCTGTAGACTTGGGAGAAGGACCTGTCAACCCACCCCCCCAAAAAAGTCAACCATTGAAGCCCCTCTGAATAGCAGAGAAACACTAAGAATACCGTTTCACCTGTTGTACATAGGGTTGCTATGAGTCAGATACCAACTTGATGACACCTAACAATAAAATAGCCTGCAGCCGTATCCCTGTGGCATCCGATCCCATCAGATCTCGGAAGCTAAGCAGGATCGGGCCTGGTTAGTACCTGGATGGGAGACCGCCTGGGAACACCAGAAGCTGTAGGCTTGGGAGAAGGACCTGGCAACCCCCTCCCAAAAATCAATCTTCCATTGAAAACCCTATGCACAGCAGGGAAGCACTGACAATAGTGTTTCCCCTGTTGTACAGAGGGTCGCTATGAGTCGGATACCGACTCACGGCATCTAACAACAACAACAACAATAAAATAAAACTTAAGAAACATAATAAAACCTTTTAAAGCATTGTATTAACTGTTGTGAAATGTTCAATATACTGCAGACTCCTGTTTTGACCATCACAGAGGCTCAAAGTAGGTGGTTTGATTTTTACAAGTTATACTAACTAATTTGGGGCTGGGATTTGGCTGAGTTGGTAGAGCGCTGCTCTGCAGTCTCTGAGGTCCCGAGTTCAACTCCCAGCACCACAAAAATGGGAGAAGGGCCTGGCAACCCACTCCCAAGGCAATCCCGAAACAGTCATTGAAAACCCTATGAGGGTCGCTATGAGTCGGACTCGACTCAACGGCACCTAACAACAACACAACAAAAACTAATTTACCTGGTGAATTTCGTATTATCATCACAGAAAGATGGAGCTTTGTGAAGACTTTTCTTAGATATTGGGGCTTTGGTCCGGTTTTTTAGAAACTGTCCTTCCTTCACTCTAGACTCCAATGTCCCTCAATATCGTCAGCCACGCATTTTTACCAGGCTTCCACTTTGTAGGACATACACTATATTGTTTTACACTGTGTACAAAAAAGGGGGCAGGGAATGAAGCTCTGACCTCCAGGAGCTACCTCAGTCTGTCCCAGGCCTGTTCTCTTCCTCTTCTATCTTCCCACAATTCCATCATCCTTGAAGGTTGAGCACCAGCACTCCCGTTCTGTTAGTTCTCTAATCACTTCCCCCCACCCTCCAGAATGTCTCTTCCTGTCCTTAATCAGGAGCTATAAAAACCAGGAGACGGAGTCAGCATAAGCTGGAGTGGCTAGAAGAGATTCTGAAATACAAAAGCATGAAAAGATCAGCCTAACAGCATTGGACAGCGTGGGACCCGGGTGGGTGAGGACCTTTTTGTGGTGAGATGCAAGAGAGGGGCTGAGGCGTGAGGCAAAGCCCAGGATGTGTTCTGGCTACACCATTGTGGGAAAAACTGTCACAGTGAGATCCGTCGTTCTCCAACTTCCAATAACAGTCTGACAGAAAGGTAATAATGCAAGCCAAATATATAATTTGAAATTTCCAAGCAGGAACATTTAAGAAAGTAAAGAGAAACAGGCGGCATTCATTTTAATAGTGCATTTAATTTAATCCAATTTATCTGCTATGTGCCTGCAGCTGTACCACTGTGGCTTTCCATTCCGTCAGATCTCAGAAGCTAAGCAGGGTCGGCCAGGTTAGTACTTGGGTGGGAGACCTCCTGGGAACACCAGGTGCTGGAGGCTTGGGAAACCGACCTGGCAACCCACTGCCAAAAATTGATCTACCATTGAAAACCCTATGAATAGCAGAGAAGCACTGACAATAGTGTTTTGACTGTTGTAGGTAGGGTTGCTATGAGTTGGATACCAACGGCACCTAACAACAACGACAACATCCGCTATATGGGGCTGTGGTTTAGTTCAGTTGGTAGAGTGCCTCTCTGCACTCTCTGAGGAACCAGTTCCATCCCCAGCACTGCATAAATGGGAGAAGGACATGGAAATCCACTCCTGAAGCAATCCAGAAACAACTAGCCATTGAAAACCCTATGCAGGTCTTTGTGAGTCGGACCCAACTCTCCGCGACACCTAACTATAACAACAATCCACTATATGAACATTTTAACATGTAATTCATTAAAAATATCACTCGTGTGCTTTTAAAGTATCTATTTTTTGTATGAAGTCTTTGATAGCCAGTGTGTACTTCATATTATAACACATTTCAACTAGGATTAGCCCACATTTCAAGGGTTTAGTAGCCACATATAGCTGGTGGCTACCATACTGAGTAGCGTAGCTTTGAAGTACATCTGAATCCCGTTTGCCCTTATACAAAAGAGCAATTATGTTATTTGTTAAGCACAGCATAAAGCAAGAAAACAGTGGACACACACTGCAACGTCTACAAAGGCCACGTAAAGAAGGTAACCAAATATGGAAGGGGGAAAAACACTAGAAACTAATGCATTAGCACGTGGGATGAGATTGCATTTGATTACATTGGTTAGGCCTGACCTCCAGGGGACAGTCTCTCTTATTATTTGTCCCCTACCTGGGTCCCCTTCTCTTTTGGGAGGGTGGTGCTGGAGATCAACCCTAGCCTGCCATGTACAAACTAGGCAAGTATCCTACCACTGATCTACATCTCTAGCCTTGGGTCCCCTCTTCTTGCCCTCACATTTGGTTTTTCCTCAGGCAAAACTTGATACTCTCTTCAAGACTCGTAGTCTCTAGGAAGTGGAGTCTTCCCTTGTCTGAGCCTCCAGCATAAGACCGAAACTACGGGGAAAGAAATTTTCCAAGATGTCTGAAATCAGCTGAAACTATGAACAAAAGCCAACAAAGATCAGCTGTGCATAGAGGAACAGTTTTCAGATGACTAAAAACAGGTGTCTGTTTGTGTGTAGAAGAGTAGCTAACAAGCATGAATTCATGAGAAACACAAAGATATCAAGACCTTAAGCCACATTATCTATCAAATGCCCCAGTTATATACTCTGAGAGAACAGTGATGGCCTGTTGCCAACATGCCACAAATGTAGGTCACATAAAAGTGATAGGGAAAAACCACAATAATATATAAAACCCTAGGTAGCATAGGTACTCTCCACATCAACTCAGAATTTAACCAATCATGCCAATCCGTAACAACAACAAAAATAGCTGAAGAAGTAATGACATGGGGGTATCTGCCAACATGGGCTTAAGTCTGGTATTTCGTGTTGATTGTAACTTATACTCATCCTTCCTCCTCCTTTCAGGCTGATTTCTTTCCTTGTAAGAGTTAGGGCTGAGTCTCCATAGCCTATTAATCAAGACATTGATAATATTCCTGACAAGTTTTTAAACTAAGCTGCCATTACCTTCACTACATCTTAAGTTCCTTGTTCTCTTGTATTTTCTTTCTATTCCCTTAGTATTTCTTTTTCTTAACCATATTCTTAAAATTTCCTTACTGAGCCTGTTACCAAATTGCCCACTCAGATTGGCAACTAAATTACACCTTGGAGTCTAAATTTTAAATCTGAAGAGTCCAACTCTTTTTACAATATGCCCCTTGAAGTTGCTGGCTCAAAACTTACTCAGGGCCAGAGATTGTATTTTCCTAAAATAAATTTACCACACACCCAAAACCACAATCAGTGCTCTACAGAATGTTACCACCTCATCCAGGGAATCTCCACACATCTTCCTTTATAATATCTGAACTTATGTTGATGTTTATCTACAAATTAAAAGTCACTTTTGAATTGGGAAAGGAATTATTTTTGAAACCAGGCAACCTCACTTAAAATCCTGGATCCTACCAATCTCCACAGTGTCCATTTGCTCTTATTTGAAAGTTTGCTTTCTCCATCTGTTTCTACATAGCCTACTAATGGAAAAAAATCTGTTTCTCTGTTTGCCATACTTCTCCCTGAATGTGTAAGATCTTTTTTTCACACTAACAATCAACTCTGCAATGCTCTGAACACCAACTGGGTGTGCTATAATTTAATCCTATTCTGGTGCTAAACACTCAGAATTAGTACAGATTTCACAGAGCAGGGGCTGGGTCTCACATGTCTACCTCACCCCACTTCAGAAACTGATTGCAAGCAGTGGGTCCATGGTTATCCATGCCTCTGTCTGACATGGCTAAAATTTGGAGATGCCCACGACTCTTCCTTCTTATTTGATAATTTGCTATACCAGCTCACAGAACTAAGGGAAGCACTTAACATTTACTGATTTATCAGGAAGGATATTATGAAGAAATCCAATGAATGACGAGATAAACAGGTACAAAGAGAAGTGTCCTGAGAACAAGAGCTTTTGCTCCAGCCAGCTTGAGGTATGGATTCATTCACTAACCCAGAAGCTGTTCAAATCCTGCCCAGGGTTTTCATGGAGCCACCATATGCCAAGATTTCTATGGAGATATGATTGATTAGATTGTCGACTACGGGTGATTAACACAATCCTCAACCTCTGTCCAATCCCTGTATGTGCACTGCTAAGGGAGGCAGGCACCTTTAAGGGCAAAATTCTACATTAACACACCTTCAAAGTGTCCTTTCTTTTTATTCATCTAAAACTATGACCAAAGTTGAACATGCCCAGAGCCATTCCTGTCCACTGTATGATGCCAGTGGACCATGCCCCAAAGTGCTCTTGTTTGCCATTTTGACTTTTCAAATGAGCGCTCCATGACCTTGAGCTAATCGTGCCCAAACGTGCTTCTGCATCTTTCCTTTTTGAACTCTGATCTTAAATGGAGTATGCTGAGGAATAAACTCCTTAACTGAGCATGCTCAAAAATATGTCTGCCCTAAAGTGCTTTCCTATATGAATTTCTGTAGGATTCTCAGATAAAGTCCTCACACTCCCTTTGTTCAAGGAGGACTCTGCTTTGAAAATAACTCCTCATGCTATCCTTACTTACTGCAGGTAATAAATTTCTCTCCACTCCTTTATCTCTTGGCCACCTGTGCTTGCTTGGGCTTCAAACTCACCAAGATATGAACACATTGTGTTACAGTTGGACATCTGGAGATAGGGCTGAAAGTCACAACCCCCTAATCATTCTTTGGTCTTTCTGGTAATCAGCCTCTAATCTATGAAGCTGGGGCTGGGGTTTGGCTCATTTGGTAGAGTGCTAGTCTGCACTTTCTAAGAACCTGGGTTTGATTCCCACCACTGTGAAAATGGGAGAAGCATGTGGCAATCCACTCCTTCAGCAATCCCGAAACAAATCAGCCATTGAAAACTCTATGAGAGTGGCTATAATTTGGATCCCACTAAAGGGCACCTTTGCCTGCAGCCATACCACTATGGCATCCGATCCTGCCAGGTCTTGGAAGCTAAGCAGGGTCAGACATGGTTAGTACTTGGATGGGAGACCTCCTGGGAACACCAGGTGCAGCAGGCTTGTGAAAAGGATAGGGCAGGTCACTCTCAAAAAACAATCACCCATAGAAAACCCTATGAATAGCAGAGAAGCACTGACTATAATGTTTTATCTGTTGTACATAGGGTCCCTCTAAGTTGAACACAGACTCAATAGCACCTAGCAACAACAACAACAATCTATGAAACTTTCTTGGAGTCCTCTCCCACCAGTCATCCATTGGCATCCAAAGAGATGCTCATCACATAGGAGATTCTAAGGATCTTCTGTGTCAGGAATCAAGGATCAAGAACAAATGTTTAACAAAAGCTGCTCCTGGCATGCCTGTCTTTCTGGAAATTACAATGTTTTTCTGAGCTCTGTGTTTGAAACTGGGGACAGAGTCAAATATATATTTCTTGCTTTATCATATGTATTTTGGATGGTGACTTAATATAGTCAATTGCTATTTTGTAAATTGTAATCCTTCATAGTTATTAAATCTCCCCTCAAAACAAAAGGACCTGAGATACTAATTTTCACTCTTATTCTAACTTTTCAAAGGAAAGAAAGTTAAAGATTATTTGGATTTAAAGCTTAAAACACACAGCTAATGAATAAGTTCACTCTTTTAAACGACATTAATAAAAATGGTTCATAAAACTTGCCAAGGCAGAAGTGATTCAGGATGTTTCCACTGTGAAATTAATGAATCTAAAGAAACTTTGAACCTCTTGTTTCTTAGATCTTAGAATCAAACAGGACTCAACCTTTCCTCTAAGGACATCTTCAGATGTTCATGCCTTGTTATTACTCACATATATCTTATGATTATTGTGCAGAGAAATTTCCCATATAAGATGGGTCCTATTGGGTTTATCCAAAGTACTGTACTTTGTAAGCTTGGAAAATGCAGTCAGTAGATCCTGAATTTCTGGAAAAGAATTGCTCTTACTACCATGATGAGTAGGTGTTGGGACATTTATTCTGGGTAAACTTATTTGCAATGTAATCAGTCATAAAATAGCTACAGCAGATAAAATACCCGTGCACTCATTTAATTGGTGTTTCTGGAAACTCTAAGAGAGTTCTTCCGTGGACCTACACTCATCAATATTAAACATAAAGGATAAAAATCTTACATGTAATTGCTGCCTTGTAAGTTCTTTACTTGGTTAAGCAAATCTTTTGCATTTATCAGCTAAGTCTCAACTGGATCTTAATTCTTTTCAAATGAACTAGCTCCCTACTTGGATCTCATGCATATCACAGCTTGTTTGTAAACCTACGCAGCAAAATTAAGCTGTACAAATATCAGTCCACAATATGGTGCTATCAGAAAGACCTTAACTTATACTGCAGTGTGGCATGGCACCTAGAAGTTTTTGGTATAACCAACCTAATGAATTAATACTTCACATTTGGATAATATATGAACAAGAAAAGCTGTTACAGAAAATTTTGATTCAGGGTCTACAGAACTCTTACTAACATAAATAAAATCTATGCCAGAAACATAACTAGATTATGAAGTATATTGTTGTTGCTAGGTGCCAATAAATTGTTGTCTGACTCATAACAACCTTATGTACAACAAATGAAACACTATTGTCAGTGCTTCTCTGCTCTTCATTGGAATTTCAATAGCTGATTGTTTTTGGGTGTGGGTTGCCAAGTCCTTCTCCCAAGCCTACAGCTCCTACAGTGGTCTCCCATTCAAGTACTAATCAGGCCTGACCCTGCTTAGCTTCCGAGATCTGACGGGATTGGATGCCATAGTGATGTGGCTGCAGGCATTAAGTAAACATAAAGAAAAATTATAAAAGAAGTTTTACGAATTTTCAAATATTTTTGCCATCCCTCTAATGAAGAATAGATTATATTGGTTATTGAGAAAGAAAAATATATCGGCCTACAGTGCAGTTTTTCTTTACTAAGATTCACAGAGCTTGCTTTGGCTTTGTGTTCTGTCTATGCTAGACCCACACAAAGCATCAACTTTCAGTCATTTGGGTAATTGGTTTTTACCAGTTGAAAGTTTGGAAGCAAGATTTATGTATTATTTATCTTTTCATTGTTGTTATTAGAATTCCTGTCGTGTAGTAGATATTTAGTAAACATTTGTTGTACAGAACTTAACTTTGGCAAATTGGATGGCATTGTATGATGTATGCAGAATTAATAGAGGATATAAATAATATCCCAAATGCTATGACTTCTAAGTGGGCTGATGGGCCTTCAATGGTTGAATAAACTATTTGAACCAGAGCTAAATCTAAGTGTGCAGAAAAGCTGGAGCTGACTAACAGCGTTAAGAAATGAGAAGGTATTTATAGAAACAAAAACAAAAGCAAGCTGCAGGCAGCATATTAGCACCACTGAAGACTTCCTGTGATGCTCTAAAAGATTTTGATTATCCACATTACAAATGGCCTAAGATTTAAGCCTCTGCCTTGAAGTCTTCTTTTGGCATCTTACTCTTAGAATCTGATAATGTTTATTTAAGTTGACAATTTGTTTTGTTTTTAATTTAAAATAGGATTGTCAATATTAAGAATTTGGGAAATGCAGGTTTGCAGAAAAGTTCTAAGCCACTTTCCCTCCTCTACTCAAGGAAAAGATGAACATCTCTGTTATCTTCCAATTTATTTAATTGAGGAGCAGTATTCCTCAAGGACAAGGTTTACTTGGGTCAAAACCTCTCTCCAGGAGCCTTCTTAGGCAGACCTTTCCAGGGCTTCACCCTGATATATGAATTATTGTTGTTATGGGCCATCGAGTCTGATCTGACTCATAGCGACCCTTTGTACAACAGAGGAAACAGCTCCCGACACTATGCCATGCCTGGCACTATTGTCAGTGCTTCTCTGCTATTCATAGGGTTTTCAATCGCTGCTTGTTTTGAGAGTAGACTGCTGGAGACTTCTCCCAAGCCTACAGCATACAGTATTCCAAGGTGGTCTCCCATCCAAGGAATAACCGGGCCCAACTAACCTTGCTTAGCTTCTTAGATCTGACGAATCAGATGCCACACTGGTATGGTGGCAGGCTTTTTAAACAGAGACTATGTAAAAGGGTTCCATAAATGGTGAAACTACCCACAAACTTAGCAATTACCTTTACTAGTTATTACTATTGTTGTTGTTTAAAATTATGGCACTAATGGGTCTTTACTTTTCTCTCACTACTGTCACTAAGCAGTTAGATCATTCTTAGCTACCTCTTGGCTATATAATGAGCAGACACCATAGTTGTTTAGAAAGTTACAGTTTGAAGACTAAGTCACATCTCTAAAAGTCCAGTCCAAAGTAAACTTTTAATATCACATCTAGTTCAATATCTATCCCAATAAAGTATCTCCTACTCTCCTGGCTTGGGTCAGATTTGTGGCTTGAGCAGCAGTATAGATCTGTTATCATTTCACCCCTAAGGTGATGGGGGTGGGAGAGAGTTGGATGAAGAAGCTAACTGTTCATCTAATACTACAACAATCTATCAATGTCCTGCAGGTGATAAATGCAGGCTCTTTCTTGGAGAATTTTTGATGCTTTTCTGGACTCTCTCTGGGTTGATTCGCTGACATAGTTGAGGAAATTTCCTGCTGACTTCCCATGACCCTCTCAGCTCTGCATTCTCCACTCATTCCAGTTGTGACCCCATAGACACCTTCAGCTGAAATCATCACACTCCATAACCAGCCTCCTTGGCAGAGTCCTATCAATCTGCTGAAGGTAGCTATTTTTCTCCAGAATCATTCGATGTATGGTTACTCCTATCAGTACTGCTGATAGCAAAACAGCCTTCTTTGCTCCTCTTGCTGTATGAACCCTCTTACCTGCCACAGACTTCAAAATTCCCTGGATATGGGCAGTCTGTGTGTTAATATACTTTCTCCAATGCTCTAAAGTTCTGCAAGAGTCGTAGAAGGCAGGACCAAGGGCTATGTGTTTAAGCCGTTCAGTACGTACCCAGCTAAGGAAGAGAATGCAAATTTCTTATTTAAAAAAAAGAGTAAAGCAACAACATTCACAACAACAGCAAAATTATGTTCAGAAAGCTCTTTCTCTCAAGGGAGAGAAGACTATGACACAGTAAACTTTTTCTTTAAAATTCTCACTATCGCTTTCACAGTAATGAGCTCAAGGTACTGCACCAGAGTGATGAACACAAAGTCACATATCTCTTAATATGCCCCGCATAGAGATGCCTCACTTTAAAAGGTGTGTTTGGGCTCTATCAATAATTAGGGTCAACTACTGAAACCAACTTCCGGTTGATGTAAAAATCTAAAGGTCTCCTGTCCTTCCTTTGACTCAGAGCAACTTGAAACAGATATCATTCACTGAGATGTGGCCTGACTTCTCATTCAACGCATCCATTCCTCCTTCACTCCATTCCATCCACACTGGTGGGTCCTAGGGGCACTGTTTACTTCCTATAAGCTGTTCTCCAGTCTCACAATCTGCTTCCCAGAGTACTCAACCTGTGCCATTGTGTTGTTAGGTGCCGTCGAGTCGAGTCCAACTCATAGCGACCCTCATAGAGTTTTCAATGGCTGACTGTTTCAGGATTGCCTTGGGAGTGGGTTGCCTCGTCCTTCTCCCATTTTTGTGGTGCTGGGAATTGAACTCGGGACCTCAGAGACTGCAGAGCGGCAATCTACCAATTGAGCTAAATCCCAGTCTGTGCCATATCATGAGTAAATAAAGAGTGCCCATCATCTCCACTTCTGCTAAACACTGCTGGTGGTCCCAGTCAACACACAGACACACACACACACAGACACACACACACAGACACACACACACACAGACACGCACACACACACACACACCACAATGCAAAAGTTACAAAGGAGGGAATAAATCTGCAGTTATTACTGTACATAGAAACATTACTGTACATAGAAAGTTTAAAATCTACAAATTAAGTATCAGAATCAATTTTTAAAAAAATCTTTAAAGCAGGTACCATGGTGCATGCCTGTAATCCCAGCTGCTCAGGAGGCTGAGGCAGAAGGATTGGAAATTTGAGACCAGAGGCAGCCTGGTGCAACTTAGGAAGACAATATCCCCCCCACCCCACCCCCAAAAAAACAGGGGCTGCCTAGCATGCAGCTCAATGGGAGAGCACGGCCCAAGTATGACCAAGGCTCTGGGTTCATTCCCCTGGTACTATAAAGTAAATAAATTAGCAAAGATGTATAAGAAGCTATTCCCTGAGTCAGTGTTGTGTGCCTATAATCATTTGTATCTCTGTCATGTATTTGGGCTTAGGGTTTGATCTAGGTGAGGCTCAGCTAGACAGAGGTTAGCTTCTTAAAAAAAAGGTTGGCTCAGGTTCATTTCATGTATCTTTTGTTGCTAGGGCCCAGTGGCTACCCAAATTATATTTTCCTACACAATGGGAGCCTAGGGTTTAGCTCACTTGGTAGAGTATTTGCTCTGTGCACTCAGACCCTGGGTAGGATCCCCAGCCAGCATGGCACAGTGTCGGGGAGTGTTTCCTTCTTGTTCATAGGGTTGCACTGAGTCAGACCCCACTCTAACCCACACTAACAACAACAACAATATAATGAGAGAGGTGCAAAAATCAAACCTAAATGTGCAAGCCCATGCCAAGTTTCTTCTCACATAATGTCTTCACACCTCTCACTGATCAAAGGCAGTTGTGTGGTCAAATCTAATATCATTTGAGTAAGAAGCATCCTTCTTCCATCAAAGTTTTTGAGTAAATGAGGAAAGAGAGTGAACATTTGACAAATAAAAATTAAATCAGCCACATTCGTTAAGCTGAACACTTTTTTTGTTTGTTTTTTGCTTTTTGTTTGTTTGTTTGTTTTGCAGTACTAGAAGGCTAAAAGCCTGCAGCTGTAGCCCTGTGGCATCCAGTCCCGTCAGATCTCAGAAGCTAAGCAGGGTCAGGCCTGGTTAGTACTTGGATGGGAGACCACCTGGGAACACCAGGTGCTGTAGGCTTGGGAGAAGGACCCAGCAACTCACTCCCAGAAAATCAATCTGCCATTGAAAACCCTATGAACAGCAGAGAAGCACTGACCACAGTGTTTCCCCTGTTGTATATAGGGTTGCTATGAGTCAGATACTGGTTTGACGGCATCTAACAACAACAGGAAGCTGAACCTAGGGTCTTGTGCATGCTAGGCAAGTGCTATACCACTGATCTACACCCCAACACCCCATTCTATTTCTTGTTTTGAGACAAAGTCTTACTATGTTGCACAGGCTGCTTGTGGCCTCAAACCCATGAACTTCTTGCCTTAGCTTCTGGAGTCCCTGGGATTATAGATGTGCACCGTGGCACCTGGCTTGTGTACTTTTCTGTGTATATAGCAGTAAAAAATGAAAAAGTTACAAAAAAAGTTCAAATTTGTATGACATTGAACAACAAATTCTATATATGTTTTCAGGTTTAGCAAATAGATGACATCAAACTTTTCAATAAATAAACTTTTTTAAGTTACTGCTTTAGTCCTCAAGCTACTAAGCACTCTAGGTGAAGTTGAAGAACGGAAGAGAGAGTGTACTTTCTTTCAAGAATCTATCATGTTAAAAAGAATGTTCAGTGTATCTACTCTGAGACAAGATACAAGGTTGTCTATCTGAATAAGAGAATGTTTATAAGAATATTTCCTTGGCAATATCCAAAGAAAATACACACACACACTACAAGTGACAGTCTCCTTATTGTTAAATAATTCTTTCCAAGTCATTTTTAGTGTGAATCTTTCTATCTTTGAAATCCTTATAGCCAGAGTAAATACATTATATGTGGTTTTTCTTTCATATCTCATTTATGAATGATTTTCCTTATGCCAGATTATTCTAAATGCTATGAGTCCCTAAGGACAATGTAGTAGCCGCTATTATTTGTGGACCACTCATTTTATGTAACCAGTTCTCCAGACCTGATTTATCTTAAATTTTTTTGCTGTTGAAATCTGCCACTTTCCAAAGCATGCGTGTATATATGTGTGTTTTCATTCTCAGATTTTCCCTCAGTATACTTCTTAAACATTTCATTTTAGAGTAGATATATTTACAGAAAATTGTGGGGATAGCACATATATAAAAGGACTTTATCCATAAATATACTTTTTTCAGAGTGCAGAGAACCCTGGGGGAAGAGTAGGCACTTGGCACGGACTCTCTACTCTGGAATCTGTTGCCTACAGAGCTCCATGAAATTTCTACGCTCCTAAATAATCATCTCAAGCTTTGATTTATTGTTACCCTTGAAGCTAGAGATTCACACTCATCCAGATAAGATTTTCTTTCCTGCATATCATTTAGTTGATTATATTTATTAGAATAACCAAAGTTGGTGATAAAAATAATCTAAAAAGTAACACCAACATTTATATGGCTTTGTTGTTGTTGTTAGGTGCCGTCGAATCGGTATCCGACTCATAGCGACCCTCTGTATAACAGGGGAAACACTATTGTCAGTGCTTCTCTGCTGTGCATAGGGTTTTCAGTGGCAGATTGATTTTTGGGAGGGGGTTGCCAGGTCCTTCTCCCAAGCCTACAGCTTCTGGTGTTCCCAGGCGGTCTCCCATCCAGGTACTAACCAGGCCTGACCCTGCTTAGCTTCTGACATCTGACGGGATCGGATGCCACAGGGCTATGGCTGCAGGCTTTATTTGGCTAACGTTAAGTAATATATTACTAAATCCCAACAAGATCAACACTTCAAAAAGACATATGGTAATACCATTTCATTCTTAAAGAAAAGATTACAACTTACCTGTCTTGTATATCAAGGAATTCCCTGAGTTCCTTTAGCTGCAAAGTATACCATAGTTCTGCTGTGTATTTTTTTTGAGATCGAGTCTCACTGTGTACCCCAGTCTAGCCTGGGACTCCCTATGTAGCCCACACTGGCCTTGAACCCTTAATCTTCCTACCTCAGCCTCCTGAGTGCTAGGATTACATGTGTGCACCATGCCCAGCAAGATTACCATAGTTTTAGCCCACATTAAATACAATTAGGAACCATATCACAGTCAATAATTATATTCCATAATTTTCTAAACACATGCACCATAACTTAAACATAGTGACATATAGATTAAAATAAAACTATTGGAGCCTACTATGGATCAAATTTGGGAGGAATCTACATTTATTTGTAGCCTAAATCCACCAATAAGTGTAAAGGCAAACATATTTTTAAACCAATATGATAGTTTATGTGCACACAACACATTTTGTTATTCTCTACAAAGACTAATCCTCTCATAAATATTTTATGAACTCTTTATGTGCAGTACTAGTTTAATTTTAATATATATTAGAATTCAACTGGAAGAAAGCATTGTGAAATTTGGGTTTTATGTTTATAAAATCCCTATGATGACTTCTCTACCTTAAAATGGGCTTTAATATTTCTTGAGGCTACAGATGCAATCCATAGGACAACCAAGAACCTATGCTAATAAGAAAGGCAATATTTTGCTTCGTTCATTTCTTTGAGTCTACACTTGGTTTTCCTAAACTTCATAGGTGGAAAGCACTCATGCTATCTTCTGGAGTGTCTTGTTTATAAACACCACCATTTTATTGCTTACTGCTTTAACAAAGTCACATCTTGGTCACTAAAAACTACAATTAAATTACTGCAAGTAATTTCTGTTCTTGTTGTTAGGTGCCACTGAGTCGATATCTGACTCACAGTGACCCTCATAGGGTTTCAGTGGCAGGATTGCCTTGAGAGTGGATTGCCAGGTGCTTCTCCCATTTTTGCAGTGCTGGGAATCAAACTCGGGATCTCAGAGACTGCAGCGCAATGCTCTACCAACTGAGCTAAATCCCAGCCCCAATTTCTGTTAAGATCCCAAAAAGTAGAAGGAAAAAAGAATCTATGATTAATTATGGAGCCCTAGGTCTACCTTTTTCATGGAGATGGATTCAGAATAGACATAGACTTGTTCATCTTTTACCCTAGAATAGGCT
This sequence comes from Pedetes capensis, assembly GCA_007922755.1. Lineage (NCBI taxonomy): Eukaryota > Metazoa > Chordata > Mammalia > Rodentia > Pedetidae > Pedetes > Pedetes capensis. The sequence goes on from VMDO01003834.1 coordinate 53,355, forward strand.
TTTCAGCAGCAAACAAAGAACAAAAGCTGGAATTGATGTGATGGGAGGCGGTGAGCAGAATTCTCTTGACATATATGTAACACTTACAAAGCCACCACTCCTAATCCAATCCAGGAAACATGTTCCACTGTCCTTCACAGAGAAAATACTTCTCTCACTTGTGCCCGCCCTCTGCTCTGCCCAGCCAGGATGAAGCTAAGGACCACAGAAGTCTCTTTTCCCTGACAGTAGGATGAGTGATCATTTATTATGGAACCTCTGGCTTTTGTTTTCAGTTTAGAAATCAGCTCAGTTTTGTGCACATTCTTGGAAATTCATCTTTAAGGTACTTCTTGTTCTCACCTTCCCTATTGTAGTAGGCAGTAGGTTCTAATCCCCACAAGTCTTCTCTTGCATGTTGATGTGTTGCTGAAAGCTCTGCCACCTATATTTCAGACACCAGTAGGGCCATCCATGATGGACAGGTTTCAGCTGAGCTTCTGACTAAAACAGATTAGGGAGAAGGATCCAGCAGTCCACTTCCAAATCAATTAGCCATTGAAGACCCTATGAATAGCAGACAAATACTGTCAAACACGGTGCTGGAAAATGAGCCTCCTGGGTTGTAAGGCATTCAAGAAGTGACTGGAGAAGAGCTGCCACCTCAAAGTAATGACAGGAATGGAGTAAAGCCCCTGGTACCTCCTTTTGCTGATGTGGCATGACTCAAAATGGGAAGAAACACAGTTGCTGCAACAATGAGCTCAAACATAAAATGAAAAAGATCCTGTGCATGGCAGTGCTGGGTTGTAGTGGTGTACACAGGGTGGCTATGAGTTGGACCCAACTTGACTGCACCTAACAACAAGTAGGTTCTAGAGAGGACTGTAAGTATTTCCTCTCTTCTATGCAAATCACTTCACTCTTTTCTTCTTGAGTCAGGACTGTCTGTGTAACCGACTTTGACCAATAATGGCAAAAGCAACGTTCTGGGATTTCTGAGTCCTGGCCTTAACACTACTGGTAGCTTTGGTTTCTTGACTCTTGACATACCTCTTGGGACCTAGATCCTATGCTGAAGGGAGCTCCAAGTACCCACAAGACAGTCTCATGTACAGGAGAACCAAGTTCAATGGGCGATTCCTGTAGATCAGCACCCAGGCGGTGGTCAAGTGTTACTCACACTATGTAATTTGGATTTTTCTCATCTTCCCAGAACCACAGTGACACTATATTAAAAAGTTTCATAGAATCTTGAAACATAGACAGTTATTATTTAGCTAGTATATTTTATATGAATCCCATAGATTCCTAAAAATAAATAGAATTTTATAAATTTCAAAATTGTAAAACAGAACTTTACATAATCTTAAAAAGTAGTAAACTATTTTTAGTTACTAAATTTTTATGCAGCAGTTGTTGTTGTTGTTAGGTGCTGTTGAGTCGGTATCCAACTCATAGAGACCCTATGTACAACAGGCAAAACACTATTGTCCGTGCTTCTCTGCTATTCATAGGGTTTTCATTGATTTTTGGGAGTGGGTTGCCAGGTCCTTCTCCCTTATGCAGCAGTAGAGAAATGAAATATAGGGAATACAATTTATTAGTCTTCATCTATAAGAGTATTATATAACATTATAGTTCAAAAACATACTGGTAAGAAAGAAATATCATATAAACTTTAAGCCAATGACATGCCTTAAAATGTTTTTGAAAGAGTCAAGAGAGTTCTTATTCATATACACCAGCAAATGAAAAAGAATATATTATTACCCAAATCGGATCATGCTTTAAATAGTATTTATATTTTTAGTTTATCACTAAACATGCATATTTACATCTCAATAATAGTAAATCATTATCATTTGAGGAGGTTGCAAAATATCCTATTGAGTGAATGAATTCAATTAATTCCTCTATATTTGTCTCTCTAGGTTTTTTCTAGATTTTCATTATTATAAACATGATGACAACATAATAAATAAGTTATGTAACCCTGAACATATATCTTCTTATTTCATTGAAAAATTGACGAGTGAAAAATCATAAATATTTCTAAGCTTTTGGATATACATTTCCAAATTGCACGTTATGGAGGTTTGTGACAATGCATGCACACAGCTGTCAGGTGGGGGCATCCTATTCCCTGCTTGGCACTTCTGTGGCATAAATTGGTGTGTAAATACATAATTACCCATGATCTTTATCTGAAATAAGAGTGAAGCCTCATCATTCTTCTAACCTCCTGTTCAAGCTGACACCCAGGAAATGTAAATTGCGTGAGTTTGCTCAAATATGAATGTATTTTCTTAAACATATGCCACTCAAATGACTTCTCAAGATGTACATAATTCCCAAGGCTTCATTGTTTGCAGTTTCTATTTGAATCTTCTTGTCAATACTCAGACGGTACTCAAAAGAGCATGCAGTTCTGAACTTACCTTGCAAGATATCTCAGAACTGTCAGCTCTCAGCTGCAGCATAGCATCCTCCTTTGATCAACAGAATTCCTAAACTGTTTTTGGCATGAAATGTGTCCTCATGTGGTATGGATTCCAGAACACTGTCATGAAGTTTTTTTGAAAACAAACTTGAAGGGGATAAAGGTATTCACTGATTGGCTACTATATGTATTTCATCCCAAAGCTTGACTTTTGGGGCGTCATTTTTGGCCCCCAGCACAGCACGTGAGGGGAGAGTAGATGTTTGGGTAATTAATTATGCCTGCCTGCATTCTTTCATTTTTACCCCAGAAGTTTCTGTAGATCACCTTATTAGCAAGTCAGAGTATCCTTGAGTGAATTTCTTTTTGTTAGATTCTCTTTCATTCTTTTTTTAAAGTTCCTTCTTTTCATATCTGGGAACCCCCGATTTGGATTTGATGATGAATTTCTGCCATCTGGGTGACAGTTGAGACCTTTCTCCAATGCTGGAAAAACAAAATAGAAACTGAAAATCAACTTTGCGCAAAGGTCAGGACACAATGCTAACGAAACTAGAACGAGAGAACAAGTTAAAAATTAATAGCAATAAAATCCCCCATAATCTTACCTCAGTTCCTTGTAAATTTTCGGTAACAAAATAAGACAAACTTCTAAAATAAAACCACACAGAGAAAACACAATATTGTGACCTTTGTAAATTAGGAAGTGAAATGCTACCAGCACAGGGTATTCTGGTCACGACAGGGAAAGGTGGGGAACTGCCCTTGCCCTTTTCTGTCTTTGTTGTTCACCTTACCCTGTGAGGAAACACAGGGGCAAAGCAAGAGATGCACCCTAAACCACAGGGTCTAGAACTTTCCTCTTAGAATCTCAGGATGATTTACAGCCAGAAGAATCTGTCTTAAAACTTTTTCATGAAAGACCCACACAGATCCTTGGGCAATTCATGTTCATCATAGAGCGAAAGAAGCTAAAATATGGCTGAAAACACAAATCTCTGAGGCAGGAGCGATTGTACAACCTGCATTCATTTTCACCTGCCACAGATATTTGATAATTTGGAGTCTACAGTTTCTCTTCTTTGCTGAAAAGATAAGGAAAGATGGGTGATCTGTAAGAATATTTGCACCCTACTTCTTGTTGTTGTTGTTGTTAGGTGCTGTTGAGTCCGGTCCATCTCAGAAAGACCCTGTGTACAACTACAAAACACTTCCCAAGGCTGTGCCACGCCCAGCACTAAGTCAGTGCTTCTCTGCTTTCAGTAGGGTTTTCCAAGGCTGATTGTTTCAGGATTGTTTCTATAATGGGTTGCCAGGCCTCTCTCTCTCCTCTCTCTCTCTCTCTCTCTCTCTCTCTCTCTCTCTCTCTCTCTCTCTCTCTCTCTCTCTGTGGTGCTGGGGATTGAATCCAGGACCTCCGAGAGTGCAGAGTGGCACTGTACCAACTGAGCTAAACCCCAGCCCCCAAACCTGGAGCCTTCAATATAAATGAAACAACAATGTCAGAGGATGTAATTCCATGTATTTACTTCATTGAAAATATCTTTCTTTTGCTTGTGCTAATCCTTAGGTTTTTCCCCATCCTTAAAAAGGAATTAATGAACTTAACTTGGGGATGGAATTGAGATTTGCTATAAAATATATAATTTTAAAAAGCATTTATTGGCATTATTAGCTCATAGTTTTCAAAACTCTACATAATCTGTTCCCTGACTAAGTTTTTGTTATTGTTGTTTTTGTTTGTTTGTTCATTTTTGTTGTTGTTGTTGTTGTTGTTTGCTTGTTTTTTGCGGTACTGGGGGTTGAACCCAGGGCCTCGCGCCTGCATGTTCTGCAAGTGCTGGACCACTGAGCTGCACCTCCAGCCCAATTTTTTTTTTTTTTACTTTTTGAGACAGGGTCTTGCTAAATTATGTAGACTGCCTCTAGTCTCGAATTTATGATCCTCCTGCCTCCGCCTCCAGAGTCGCTGGGATTACAGGAGTGTGCTACCGCACCCAGCTCCCTGACTAACTTTTTAAATTCATCTCTTCTCCCTCTTATATTCTGTATAATTTTTTTCCCTTTAATTCTCTAAGCTCATTCTTGCTTTAGGTTTTCAAAGGTCCTCTTCTGTCTGCCTAGGTGAATCTGTCCCTATTTGTTGTCTTGTTGTTTAGATTAAAGACCAGATGTCTCTTTTTCAGAAAAGATTTCTTTTTCAGACAAGATTTGTCTTTGATCTTCTGGTCAAATTATAATGGTCAAAATTTAAAATCATAACTCTCATGCTAATACTGAATGAATAATGGATATTTATAGTTCATTAACAAAGAATTAGAAAAATGGTTTCCCTTTTCCCAAGAATTTAAGGAACAAATGTGTAAATTGTTTAAGAAAGGTATACTGAAGCAAGTTTACTATATTAAAGACAAAACTGGTAGTATTCTAATAAAATCAATGTTTGGAGCATTCTTCTCTACTTGACAGAGTACACTAATATCTCTACCAGACAATACTCTTCTTATTAACATTTTATTTTGTGGAGTCCAGACCCTGATTACTAGTAAATACTAAGTCAAATGAATATATAGCCACAAAATTAAAAAATTCCGAAGTGGTTCCTATAGACAGTAACCCAGTGTAATATTTAACAGAAATGTACAGCAAATGGGTAGAACTGGAAGTCATTGTGTTAAATGAAATAATCAAGATACAAAAAGACAAGTACTAAATTCTATCTTTCATATTTGGAAGCTAAGGAAAGAATGTTAAACTGAATATAAATTATTGATTATTAGAGTCTGGGAAGAACATGTGGATAAAGCAAGCTAGATTTGATCAGTGTATGCTATATGTTCTTAGACTCAAGTAGACTCATAGCAACCCTATGTATGACAGAACTAAACACTACCCAACACTGTGCCATGCACATGATCTTTTTATGTTTTGTCCCTTGTTGCAGACACTGTCTTTCTTCTCATTTTGAGTTGTGCCACATCAGCAACTGGAGGTCACAGTGGCTTTACTCCATCCCTGTCATTAAGGTCCACTCTACTTTGAGGAGGTAACTCTTCCCCAGTTTTCTCTTGAATGCCTTCCAGCCCGAGGGAGCACATTTTCCAGCATTATATTTGACCGTGCTTCTCTCCTATACATAGGGTTTTTAATGGCTTTTTTTTTTTTTTTTTGGAAGTGTGCTGCCAGGTCCTTGTCCCTAGTCTATCTTAGTCTGGAAGCTCAGCTGAAACCTGTCCACCATGAGTGGCCCTGCTGGTGTCTGAAATACTGGTGGCATAGCTTTCAGCATCACAGCAAGCACCACAAGCTGAGAGACGCGTGATGGGCATGTGGTATGCGATATATATGCATTGAAATATCACAGTGAACATCATTAGTGTGTACTACAAATACATGTTGATTAAAAATTTTAAAAATCAAAAAGGCATGCCTTAAGATTTGTATAACCTATCTTAAGAAAGGGGCTGGGATTTAGCTCAGTTGGTAGAGCACCGCTCTGCAGTCTTGAGTTCAATTCCCAGCACCACAAAAATGGGAGAAGGGCCTGGCAATCCACTCCCAAGGCAATCCCGAAACAGCCATTGAAAACCCTATGAGGGTCGCTATGAGTCGGACAGGACTCGACGGCACCTAACAACAACAACAACAATCTTAAGAAAAGTTTAAGAAGACTCAGATCTCTTGGCCACTCTCCATCTCACTCTTTTTATTTTTATTGTGTTCATTTCTATATGAAATCATCATCCTATTCTATTTAGCTTCATTTCTTCTTTATTTGCTCCTCTATAACGTAAGTTATCCAGAGCAGATTATTTACCTTACTTGAACCCTCAAAGCAATCCCTGGCATGTAACAGGTGCTCAGGAAATGTTTCTTGGATGATAATATATCCAATTATATTTTCTTTGAGAGTAGAAAATGCATGAAAAGTAGAAAGCAAAAGAAATTGAGTGGCCAGTTGAGAAGAGAAAACAAGTATAAATGAAGAAAATGTGAAAAACTAGAAGGCAGTGTATAATAGTGCTGAATAATATCCAAGTGCTATAAGATGACTATGAAGATGGTAACTTTTGGCTGGGCATGGTAACACACCCCTTTAATCCCAGCATTGGGAGGCGGAGGCAGGAAGATTGCAAGTTTCAGGCTGACCTGGGCTACACAGTGGCAACATGTTTCAGAAAAGAGAAAAGAAGAAAAGAGGGGAGAAGAAGAGAGGAGAGGAGGAGAGGGGAGGAGAGAAGAAAGAAGAAAGTAACTTTCACAGAAAAATATTATAACTTCTAGATGTTAAAATCTTGATGATACTGCCTATACCAGTAATATTTATGGTAAATTTGATGCTGAAAGAAGCTCTATAGTAATATAACCTTAATTACATGGCATTTAGGGAGAAGTATTTAATATGCTTCCATGTTTACAATACTGAATTTGTGTTACAATGTATATGTTTATTTCAAGAGGCAATTGTGAATGAAAGTCATTCAGATTTTCTATTCAAGAAGCTTGAACATTGTTTACAGCCAAAAAAGAAAGAAAGGAAGAAAGAAAGGGAAAAAGAAATAAAGAAATAAGAAAAGAAAGAAAAAGAGGAAAGGAAGAAAGAAAATGAAAAGAAAGAGAGAGAAGAAAATAAAGTGAAAGAAGAAAGGAAGGAAGAAGGAAGGAAGGAAGGAAGGGAGGGAGGGAAGGAAGGAAGGGAGGGAGGGAAGGAAGGGAACGAACTAAAAACAAAGCATTTCTACTGAGTGCCTGCATTGTTTAAGACACGGTATATCTTATAATAGTTTATATCCCCCTCTGGCCTGTTTTTCATGAAAACATCTTTCTCCTCATCTGATAAATAGCAGGTAGGCCATAGTCATTTGATACTTGAAAAATGCATGGCAGCTCATATTGTGGGGGAAAAAAAAGAATTAGCTCTCTTTTTCTCCTTTCTCCTATTTTTGTCTGTCTTTATGATGTTCCTTGCAGCTCAGTTGGTAGAGCTCCACTCTGCAGTCTCTGAGGTCCCGGGTTCGTTTCCAAGCACCGCAAAAATGGGAGAAGGATGTGGCAATCCACTCCCAAGGCAATCCCGAAACAATCAGCCATTGAGAACCCTATATGGGTTGTTATGAGTTGGATATGACTCGATAGCACCTAACAACAACAACAACTTCAGAAATTAAATGATAGATCTGCAAACAGAATGGGGGAAAATGGGAAATTTTTTAAGATGTATAATTCTCTAGTGGGCTGGGATTTGGCTCAGTTGGTAGAGCACTGCGCTGCAGTCTCTGAGGTCCCGAATTCAATTCCCAGCACCGCAAAAATGGGAGAAGGACCTGGCAATCCACTCCCAAGGCAATCCCGAAACAGTCAGCCACTGAAAACCCTATGGAGGTCGCTATGAGTCGGATATCGACTCGACATCACCTAACAACAACAACAACAACAACAATTCTCTAAGAAATATTTTTAATCTTTCCCTCAAAACAAGAGTAAACAGGAAGGAAGGATATATTAGATTGGTAAGTCTGTTTGAATCCAAATGGATCACTAAAATGTCAACACATTTCATCCAATTCCACGTTCTTAGTTAAAATTAACTTTGCGTGCATATAGAAATAAGCAGAGCATTTCATGTTTGTTACTTCATTTTCTGCTTAATTTTGCAACCTTTCAATACCAAATTAAACTTGCACATTATTTATCTGAAACTGTGCATCTATCATTAGGTTTGCAGGAAGAATAAGCAACACAATGGAAAATTGTTGCTACGTATGAAGAATTTGCATATCTTCTGAGGTAATAGTGATTTTTTTTTCTAATTTGGATGATAGTCAATATTAAGCTCTCCTACTGAACTTTTATTTCTACTGAAAAGAAGACAGAAATTCTCAAGTCCTCTACTATTTGTTTTATGGTGTTTATGCATTGACATAATTTTGTGTCTAATTTATTTACTTTGTTTTTGAAAAACAAACAAGCTTTTTTAAATAGGATCTCACAAATATTCTTCAACAAATAAAAAAAAAACGATGTTGAAGATGACAACAGTATGGTTTTTCTCCAAAGCTTGAGGACATGCAAAAGTAAATATTATTTTCAGGGATAATCAAATAGTTGTGAGCTGAATAAAGCAAGGAAATGGTATTACAAGATTCAGGATAACTGACATCTCCTCTAGGGATGAAGGTCAGGATAATCTTGGAAGGCAAAGAGAAAGCATCACCCATTGAAAGTGTGCTACTTTCTGAGCCGGGCGCAGTGGTGCATGCCTGTAATCCCAGCGGCTTGAGAGGCAGAGGCAGGAGGATCGCAAGTTCGAGGCCAGAGGCAGTCTGCGTAACTTAGTGAGACCCTGTCTCAAAAAGTAAAAAAATGGGCTGGGGGTGCAGCTCAGTGGTCCATCACTTGGAGAGCATGCAGGTGCGAGGCCCTGGGTTCAACCCCCAGTACCACAAAAAAAAAAAGGAAGAAAAAGAAAGAAAGAAAAAAAGGAAGGAAAGAAAGAAAGTGTGCTACTTTCTAAGATGATTCATTGGAGGTAGGTGTCAGCACATTGTGCTTTTCATCATATGCGACACCCTTCTCCCATGTTTGCGGTGCTGCAAATCAAACTCAGGACCTCAGAGACTGCAGCGCAGCGCTCTACCAACTGAGCTAAATCCCAGCCCCATTTGAAAAATAGGACTTTGGTAAAAAACTATAGAATAACTGAAATAAAATAGAGTAAACTGCAGATTAGGCCACAATGAAAAAGAGAATTAATAAACTGGAAACTAGACCCGATGACATAATATGATTCTTGCTATTAAAAAAAAACAAAACCAGATATAGATGAGAAAGAACAGGAGTTCAGATGGTGGGCGGAGGTCTGGGTACAATTCCAAGACAATAGCCGTGGTATGTGTCACTGAGAATGGGGGGACGGGGCTGGCCACATGTATGTCAGGAGTACCATTGTCCAGACAGAAGAAACAGCATTAATTGAAAGTAGAGCTAAACCAGTGTACAGCATAGTGGAATGGGCAACACTGGGGACAAAATGAAGTCCATCTAAACTTCCACAGAAAGGAAAAGATATTGGTAAAGACAAAGGGTACAGGATCTTAATGACTTTGGTTTTCTCAACTGAAGCACTGAATGCTAAAAAACAAAATTCTAAGCAAGGTTTTCAACAACATAACAGGAAATTCTATAGAATCCTATGCTGTGAAACTATGCCAACCATTATGAAAATATTTTCAGACAGGCAAATAGTTACCTCCCTTGCTCCCTTTCCTTGAAGTCTTTGGAAAATGTGTTGCTGTTGTTGTTGGGTGCCACAGAGTCAGATCTGACTCGTAGTGACCCTGTGTACAACAGAACAATATACTGCCCAAAACTGTGCCGTGCCCCATCTTTTTATGTGTGAGCCCGATGTTGTAGCAATTATGTTTCTTCTCATTTTGAATCATGCCACATCACCAAAACAAGTTCCCAGGGGTTTTACTCCATTCCAAATATTAAGACTTACACTACTTTGAGGAGGCAGCTCTACGCCAGTTGCTTCTTGAATGCCTCCCATCCTGGGGGGCTCATTCTCCAGCACTATATTTGACAGTGTTTCTCTACTGTTCATAGGGGTTTCGATGGCTAATTGTTTCAGCAGTGGGCTACCAGGTCCTTCTCCCTAGTCTGTCTTAGTCTGGAAGCTCAGTTGAAACCTGTCCACACGATGGTCCTGCTGGTGTCTGAAATACAGGTGGCAGAGCTTTCAGCATCGCAGTAACTGCCAAGGCCCCACAGCACCACACGCTGACAGACAGGTGACGGGGGTAAATGTCCTGCACCAAAAAGAGGAAACCAACCAAGAAAGAGAAAGCCTTGCTGTAGCACAGAGTTGATCCAACAGAGGAGCAGATGGGGGAATCCCGAGGACAGTGCAGAGCAAAATCCCCGGATTGGGGGGGGGGGGGCACCAGCTGAAAATAGCGCCCACTGGGGCTTGAGGCGAGTTTCGTGGCTCTCGAGGGATTTCTGTGGAAAGACAGAAACCACAAAAGTATCAGAGATATCTGACAGCTTGGAAACACAGCTAGAAAACTAGCAAAGCGTTTGGGACCGCATTGTTTATAAGCACACAAAAATACAGAAAGGGAAAGGAATTGGGGCTGCACAACAAAAGGTTGCAGAGAAAGTCAGTCATGGTCCCCACCGCCTCCGCTGTCAACAGTCCTCCTACAAGGGGTAAAGATGCAAAGACTGCAAGGGGTGAGGCTGCGTCCCTGAGGCTGAGGAAGTCAGACCATCAGACCCTCCTGGCACTGAATGGGAGTCAGGAGAGAGTGCCTGAGGCTCCAATATCAAAAACCTCACAGCAAATCCTTGTATATAGAAGCAAAATTATAATCACACATAAATCAACCACTGAAAAGAGGGGAAGATGCCCAGGAAGGCGGGTCGTGTGAAGGTGATGGAGAGGAGGGAGAGACGCTGCTATTTTTTCTTAACCAACTTGAGAGTTAGGAAAATGCTTTCCCAAAGGAGAGCTACATAGGTAAACACACCTTTTCTTTTCTTTCTTTCTTTTTTTTTTTTTTTTTGGCACTACTTGGGGGTTGGACCTAGAGCCTCATGCATGCAAGGCAAGTGCTCCATCACTGAGCTGCACTTCCACCTCCTTCTTAATTATTTTAAATTTTGAGACACAGTCTTGCTTAGTTGCACAGGCTCCCTCTGCCCTCAAACTGCTGATCCTGCTGCCTCAGCCTCCTGAATCATTGGGATTTCAGGTGTACACCACAGTGCCCCGCTTATAAACGTAAATTTTCTAGTCATTACATTTAAGGAAAAGTTTAAAAAATGAAATTAATTTTAAAAATACATTTCAATTAATCCAATATACCAAAAATATCAACATTTCCACATATAAACAGTACAAAAATTATTTAAAAGATATCATACATTCTTTTTTCATGCGATGTATTTCATACTCTCAGTCCATTTCAATTAGAATCAGCAACATTTCAAGCACTCAGTTACCACATAAGGCTAGGGCTACCTTATTTGACAATGCAACTCTCAACTGTGTACATATATATCTATAATAGATTTTTAATTATAAAGCTGGATTGACATTATGTCCATATATTTTGTGAATGAAAAAATGCCCTAATAGCACCTAAGCAGGGGGCCAAATAATTTCAAAGACCAGGGAAAATGGAAGTTCCTTGGGAAATGTCATGGAAAAGTGAAATTATAAATTATTTACTTCTTAACAGAACATAGAACTCATCAAAAACATATAGTGATTACTGTTTGTAAATATCATTTTTACAACCTAGTCCCTTCCATCATTTATAAATGACAAAACTAATGTACAGACAAGTGAGTTGCCCAAATTTATTGAATTAATAAGTGGCATCACAAAGACCATATATGACAAACCTATAGCCAACATTATACTAAATATGGAAAAACTGAAAGCATTCTCTCTAAGATCAGGAACAAAACAAGGATACCCTCTCTCTGACTGAAGCCCTAGCCAGAGCAATTCATCATCATCAGGTGCTGTCAAGTTGATGTCCAACTCATAGCGACCCTACTTACAACAGGTGAAACAGTACTGTCAGTGCTTCTCTGCTGTTCATAGGATTTTGAATGGCTGATTGTTATTTGGGAGTGGGATGCCAGTCCTTCTCCCAAGCCTACAGTACCTGGTGTTCCATTCCATCCAAGCACTAACCAGGTCTGACCCTGCTTAGCTTCTGAGATCTGATGGGATCAGACACCACAGGGGTTGCATCCAGAGCAATTAGGCAAAAGAAAGAACTAAAAGGGATACAAATAGGGGATGAAGAATTCAAATTATCACTATTTACAGGTGACATGATCCTGTACCTTAGAAACCCTAAAAACTCCACCAGAAAACTCTTAGAGCTAATTAATTCCTTCAGTAAAGTAGCAGGACACAAAATTAATATTCAAAAATCAGTAGCATTCCTATATATCTAGAGCAAACAGGAAGAGAAAGAATCAAGAAAATGATCCCATACACAATACCTAACCAAAAACTAATTATTTAGGAATTAATCCAACCAGAGATCTTAACAACCTCTACAATGCAAACTTCAAAACACTAAAGAAAAATTGAAGAAGACACTTGTTAGGGGCCATTGAGTAGGGTCCAACTCATAGAGACTCTCATTAGGTTTTCAGTGGCTGACTGTTTCTGGATGGCTTTAGGAGCAGATTGCCACATCTTTCTTCTGTTTTTATGCTGAACCTGGGTCCTCAGAGAGTGCATAGCAGAACTCTACCAACTGAGCTAAACCTTAGCCAAAAGAAGATACTAGAAGCCATCAGGATGGGGGAGGAGAGGAATGGGAGGGAAGGGCACCAGGAAAGGCCAGAAGAGGAGGGGGAGTAACAGAGGGGTAAAGAGGGGAGAACCTGTGCAAAATCAAGGATGCAGCTCTATGAAGATCCCATAACGAGTCTCACCATACTGTGTTGTTGTTGTTGTTAGGTGCCGTTGAGTCGGTATCTGACTCATAGCAACCCTCATAGGGTTTCCAATGGCTGACTGTTTCGGGATTGCCAGGTCCTTCTCCCACTTTTGCAGTGCTGGGAATTGAACTCAGGACCTCAGAGACTGCAGTGCAGCACTCTACCAACTGAGTTAAATCCCAGCCCCACCACACTGTATCCAACCTAAAACAATCATACTATACCTTGTAAATATCTACAATCGTGGTTAAAAAATAAGTAGCAAAGCTGGTGTCAAATTCAGGCCATCTGTCACTGACCACAAGCCTTGCCACAATGCTTTGCGGGGGCACTGTTTAACACAGAAGGATTGTATTTACCCCCATAGCATCAATGTCTTTTGGAATCATACAGGTAGAGTCATATCTGTTATTGGTTGCACGTCAAACTCTACCCCAAAACATAGTAACTTGAAACCACAAATATTTATTATCTCATTATTTTTTTGTGGATCAGAAATCCAGGTGCAACTTAGCTGGATGCACCCAAACCAAGGTCTCCTGTGAGGCTGCCGTTCATGTGATGGTCAGGTCAACAGACGTCCTAAGGCTGTTGGGAGGTCCTAAGAGGAGGTCCATCTCAGGTGCCAGCCTAGCACATCTGCGCTTTGCTACCTGGGCTCAGTCCATTGGCCTAGTCACGGCATGGCAACTTGCTTTCTTCAGAATGAGGGCCATGAGGGGCACAGCCCAGGCACACGAGACAAACTTCACAGTGTCTCTATGATCTAAGCCCCCAATGATATCCCATCACGTTTGCCTTATTCTATTTGCTGAAAGCAAGGCCCTAGGTCCAGCCCTCACTCAAAGAGAGATGACAGAAAGGCATGAACACCAGGAGGTAGGGACCATGAATCTAATGCCTCCACGTTGACAGATGATTATTTATTTATTTAGCAGGACTGGGGGATTAAACCTAGGTCCTTGCACATGTTAGGCAAATGCTCTACCACTGAGCTGTACTCCCAGCCCCTTTTCTATTTTTATTTTGAAATGGAGTCCCCCTCACTTGCACAGGCTGCCTCTGGCCTTGAACCTCCAATCCCACCTCAGCCTCCTGAGTTTCTGGGATTACAGGCATGTGGGAGGAGGTTTGTATCTCACTAGGTGAATAAGCAAAGTGTTTTGTTTTGTCTTGTCTTGTCTTGTCTTTCCTTTTTTCTTTCCGTTCCCTTTTTTTTCCCCCCTGAATATACTGTTCTTGTAAATCAAATCAAATACTGGTGACCTTTCCATAAACATGAAGAATTACTCTGATCTTCCTAGGTCATAATTCTGTTACAGCCCCGCGCTGGGGTTCGCAGACTTCCTGGCATGGTGTAAGCCTGAGTGACTCACGTCCATTTCTGTACCCACAAAACAGTGTGAGGCCTACAGATAAGAAATTTAAGCTCATCCAGCTGTGGAGAGAGAAGCTGCCTATGAAATTAGCTCCCTGACTGTCTCTCTCAAACCAAGAACTGACAGAAAAATCTATGAGGTTAGTAAGGCCCTGCTCAGAGTCCATTGTCCCTGTTTGTCCTCTAGTGAAAAACTGGAGACGTTGCTGACAGGAATTGAAACCAAGATGCTTTCACTGATCTCAAAAATAACTGAATGCATAAGCAGTGATTGGATGAACTTGCAAATTTTGTTTCTATGATTCTTGAAGTTCTTTCCGTTATCAGACTCTCTCCTCTGAGTGTTTTATACAGTGCTGGATGTCCTTACTCCAGTCTGTTTCTCAAAAGAACATATGTAATGAGTTTTATATTTCTTGGGGGTTGGGGGCTAGCTCAGTTGGTAGAGCACTGCTCGGCACTCTCTGAGGACCCGGGTTTGATCTGTAGCAAAAACGGAAGAAAGACGTGGCAATCCACTCCTGAAACAACTCTGATGGCATCTAACAAAAGTATTTTCTTTTTAGAGATCATAATGTCTTCAGTTCTTTGTTTATTTGTTTTGTTATTTGGGGTACTGGAGATTGAAGCAAGGGCCTTGTTCATGCTAGGCAAGTGCTCTACCACTGAGCTACACCCACAAATCCTCTTCAGATTTTTTAAGTCACCAGTTTGAGTAGAAACACAATACACAGACATGGACACACACACACACCTCACTCTTTGCTCATTCAATAAAAGTCCCATTTTCTGCTTAGTTGGATTTAAACACTCTGAGTGTTTCCAGATAGCAGGAAGGAAAGCCTCAAATGGGTCATTACAGATTAAAACATAATTAAGCTCATTATTCAATGAATATATGTGAAGCAAGTTTATGTTGCAAATCATTTAGTTTAGTTCAAAATAACAACACTGGTTTATCTAATAAAAAGAACAATGGCACATATTTGTGATGTAAATGTTTTATAAGAGCAAATTGATCAGACATCTATGTATTTGACTTTATAACGTTCACTAAGACTCAAATGTCCACCTGTCCCACACTCCAGCGGTTGCTTCAGTGTTAAATGGTTTAATACTCTCTTATTGAGTTACATCTCAGAAAATTGCCGTCAGAATAATATACCTGTAGCCCTTGCCAAAGCACTTTCAAACATTCTAGCCTGTGAAAAGCAATCTCTGCTACTTGAGCAATTTTTTAGTATTTGTCTCCACTTTAATATACGTATACCTTAAGGGCACTCCCTTTCTCCCAAGTGAGACACTGACTATCTCATTCAATGTGTCCAAATTTCATGAAATATAAGAATTAGGTTCCCTCTCATTTGTTAATATATATACCTATAAAATCATTTCCCTGATTTCTCAAAAGTTATATAATTCATTAATGAAAACATTTAGAGCAAGAGTGAATTCCAGGACCCAAACTTTCTAATTATGGGATATTCAGAAACAAAATATGACCTCAAAAGATGGGGAAGTCTTGGAGTTTGTTCAGTATCTATGGATAGTAGGCTGGCAAGAATTTGCATGCAGAACTAGAACTGAAGCCAATTCCCAATAATCAGTCATTGAAAACCTTATGAATAGCAGAGAAGCCCGACAATAGTGTTTCGTCGGTTGTACATAGGGTCACTATGAGTTGGGCACCAACTAGATGGCATCTAACAGCAACAACTCTTACAGAATATAAAGTAGAACTAGATGTACTGACCAAGGAGCATTTATTAAATACAAAAACAGTGTTGCAGGACAATAAGTATAATGTTTCCTTTTAAAGATAAAAATAGTATTAAAATAAGTAGAGTAAGCCAGGAGCAGTGGTGCATTCCTGTAATCCCAGTGACTCGAGAGGCTGAGGAAGGAGGATCATAATTTCAAGGCCAGAGGCTGCCTGCATAACTTTGTGAAACCCTGTCTCAAAATAAAAAGTTTTAAAAAACTGGGGAAAGGGTGCAGCTCAGTCGTAGAGCACTTGCAACACAGGTGTAAGGCCCTGTGTTCAACCCCCTAATACTCCCCCCAAAAAAAGAAAGAAAGAAAAAGAAAAAGAAAAAAGTATAGTATAATATGATTTCATTGTAGAAAAATTTAAAGGATGTATATCATCTATTATGAAAGATTAACTTTCAGGACTAAAATTAGAGCAGTGGGCAAGGGGGAAGTAACTTTTACTTTTAAAACTTTACATCAGTGTATATTTGATTTTATCTGGTTTTTATTACTTCAAAAGTAGTGCACACTTTCACACAGAAGTTTATTCTCTGTGGTTTTAAGAGCTGTATTTTTTATATATTGGAGCTCATCCTTCATTATTTGTGTATGTAATTAATTACAAATACATTGACAAATAATCTGTATTATTTAGTTTTTTTGTTTCTGTGGAAAAAATACCTGACTGATACAACTTAAAGGAGGAAGAATCTATTTTAGCTCACAGCTTCAGAAGATCTCAGTCCATAGGGTGGGAAGATATGGCAGAGCAAAGGCAGAAGCCTATGGCAGAGGAGAACTCTTCACATCATGGTGGGCGAGGGACAGAGAGAGCCAAGCCAGAATCAGGGGCTGGGTAACCTCCAAAGGGCCAGCCCCAGCGACCTACTTCTTCCAGTGAGGTCCACCTCCCAAAGTTCCACAGCCTCCTGAAACAATGCCACCAGCTGGGGGCCAAGTGGTCAGACATGAGCCACGGAGAACATTTTCTATTCAAACCTCATCATAGTCTGTAAACCTCACTGATAGAAAACGGCAGTGCTATAATAGCTATAACACAAATCAGACTACTTTAACTTACGCAGGGTCATATTAAGTTTGTATTGCTTAGCTTATGCAGTAGTCCTGATGCTATTGAAGGATGAATGGTCCGTGACTTGGTTCATTAGACTTTAATCAGGAACCTTACCCAAAGGTGGTTACTCCAAGTGTTTCTGTTATCCATACCTGTATTGATTATACCCTACAAATCAGGAACCAATGTGTTTCTTAATAAAATGATGGAAAAAATATCAAAAATGCAGGTGTGTATCATATCTATAGCCATTCCACTGTAAATAGCAAAAAAAAAAAAGAAAGACCCTGAGGAAACATTCTTCCAGGGTTTGAAAACTCATCCGATTCAGCAAAATTACTTATAAAACTCCAACATAAGTCTTTAATGTTTTACATTCATTTTAGTCATTAACCTAAGGAAAAAATTAGTATTCCTGTAGGTCAATTGCAACCATAAGTTGACTAGAGTTACAAGAGCCTAACCAAAGTCAGTGAGCCATTCCGTGAGAACCAATTGGCTATAAGGAATGTATAATAATGAACATTGTCTATTTTATTAATGTTTGTAAACATGTGCTTCACATCCCTTATATCAGTACAGTTTATAATGAAATTAAAATTGCATATCTCTCTCTCACACACACAAACACACACAGACACACACACACACTTGCACACACAAATATTTTTCAGAGCAGATTGCTGAGCATCTATCAACACACTGTTGGGTGGTGGGAGCACTCAGCTAAAATCTTCCTTAGTGGACAGTGTTGGACTTTCTGCTCAAAAGAACTCGTTACTATACATCATCAAATTAGCAAAGGTGAGTTATGAAAAGGGAGCTGATGGCAAGAGGCCAACTTTTAAACCCAACATCAACCTACCTGTGTGCTTTGTAGGACCATCTGTTTAAAATCAACACAAATAGGTATATTAGTCAGTCTGTTGTCACTGTGACAAAACCCTTGAAAAAACAGTTTAAGGGAGGACAGATTTGTTTTGAGTCATAGTTTCAGAGGCTTCAGTTCATGACTGGCTTTTGCTGATGGACTGTGTGGAGCAGAACATCATGGCGGCAGGAGACTATGACAAAGCAAAGTCGTTTACCTCACAATGGCCAGGAGGCAGAGAGAGGGACAGAGAGGTGTGGAGCAAGACCAAGCCCCCAAGGACACACCCTCAGTGGCCCACTTCCTCAAATGAGGCCCCACCTCCAGAAGTTTCCATCATGTCCCGATATTGCCATTAAATGACAAATCCATCCATAGGTTAGCACATCGATTATGTCGGAGCCCTCTACATCCAATCATCTCTCAGTGATTGCATCCCTCAGCTCAGGACCACGCCTTCAGCAAATGACCCCTTTTGGCCTCACTTCACATCCAAGCCCTAACAATGGGCATCTTTGAACACTAGTTAATTAAAATTTCATAAGCTATAAAAATAGATTGCATTTTAAAAATAATCACAACTTAGTTTTACATGTTACGAGTAAACATTATTTTTAACTGACTTAGGCTCAAACATTAGAAACAATTCAATATACACACTACCAGATGAAAGTCACTATTACCCTAAAGAAATTGGAGAAGAAGAAGAGAATTTTGGTGAAGCACATTTGTATTTTGGCTGTGCAAATTTGAAGATATCAAGTTTTTGGAGGCTAGAGATTTACTCTATCACAATAAAACAGTTGCTTTTTAACTTTTTGGAACTAGATAAAACACAATACACAAATACAAAATATACTTATTAAATTATTTTTTCCCTTTTCTTTCTTGTTTTCTTTTTTACTTGTATGGTTTACATATAAACCAGTTTCTAGGAAAATATTCTCTTTTTGCTCCAATCCAGTATTCTCTTGAACCCACAAGAAAAAATAGCTGAAAACAAATGGAGACATGTACAATCAACGGTAACAACAGTACAATAGAATTTCCTTATCACATTAGTATCTATTCCTGGCTTTACACATTATTTGCTCCAGAATATATGTAAGATCAACCAGTGACTTGCTAAACTTCTATCATGTGTGAGTTCCAAAGCATCAGTATGAGCAGCAGGGCCTGAAGGGCTTTGTTCTCAAGCTGGGCCTTCCAGGCCTTCTGCCTTTAGCTACTGTTTGGTACCAGCTGTTTGCTCTTTCTGGTTCTCCCCCTTCTCTACTTCCTCCAGGTCTCATTTTAAAAACTTACTCCTCAGATACCAAATTCAATCTTTCTGAGTTGCCTTGGCAACTCTCAAAGATAGGAAGCTCACAGCTTCCCAGTGTAATTGCATTACATCCCTCGGTTAATTTAGTTATGTTAAGCCTGTTTATGAACAGTCAGACATTCCTGAGAACCACAATCAAGAATTGGCTCACCCTACATTATGTTTACAGAGCCCCATAAGGCAATTCCCCATGTATATCCTCAGGGCTGTCTTCCCCTAAGATCCCTTTCTCTAATGCCAGAAAACAGGACTAGATGTTCACACAACTAATTTCATGCTTTTTCCCACTATCTGTCAGGTTTGCTTTGCAGATTTGCTTTTTGAAAGTGTCTTTTGGTTGGCCTGGCCTTTTGGTATCTTCTAGAAGTTGGCAGGTTTTCTTGGTTGGTACTAATAACTGAGGTTGGCAAGTTTTCTACTTTAGGTCCTCAAATGAGAATCAAAACATTCATGTTTTAAGCAAAATATTCCACCGCATAGGATGTTTGCAAAACACACAGAGAGAGGTCAATCTTTGTTTATATTTTGAGAGGAGAAAGTCACCTTTGGCCTCCCTTTTCACCCAGGTCATGCCACCCTACCACAGATGGTACTGCCTGCAAGACAAGGTCAGTCTAAGGTCACTTCCTCAAGGCTGAGCAGATGGAGTTACCTAGTCCTTCAGATAGGAAAAAAGTCATGTTCATATGGAGAAAATTAGATGGGGACAAATGTTTGTCATCAGAATTTGACAGGTCTCCTTAGAAAATCTACTTCTGGTTACTGAATACATATATTAAGGCACAAGGGTACCCAAGGAATATTTTCTACCTTGATTGCATAGAATGTATAAATTAATTATTTGGTACCACTGTAAAGATGCTGAATGCAAAGAAATACAATCTTGAACTGGCTTAACTGTCTTACATAAGCAAATTGAATTAGATTTTTATTCAGCAATTTCTGCTGTGTTAAGCCATTAGTTTTTTTTTAACTTACATTGAACATAAAAGTGGGGCAATAAACATGAAATTGATATAAAGTAATAAATCACACCTGATATGTGATGCATGTGAATGCTTTCCTGAGTATTAACTCAATTTGGAATGGCCATTATGGGGATCAGGCACTATTGGGGTAGAACAGAAATTGCCTCTGCCAGTCTTAGCGGAATTGTGAATTCACATATTATAGAATAAATTTAAGTCTCCATACTGACCCAGCCAATGGGTGTATAGGAAAATTGAAATCACAATTCGTGGTGATAGTTTCTGTTGCTGGGAGCATTTTGCAGTGGAAAACTAGTTTCTCTCTTTTTTATATTTCTCCTCTTTCAAGCCTGCATGTATTTTGATCACAGCTAAGCAATGGTGCTCAAATCAATGCTTGCTGCCCACGGTGAATCCAGAGAAAGGCAGCCAAACCTTGCCTCTTCTGTCCCTGAAGGAGTCATTCTGAAAAATCTTACAATTCTTCTTTCGGATAATTTTTTAATCTTTAAAGAATTGAATGCTTCATAACTCAGTTGCACTCATAACAATGTAAAAACAACTACAATACAATAGATTCAACAAAAAGGATCATACAAGATTTATGCACTTGTTTTTAAGTCTATAAGCACATGGGCCAGGCAAGATGGTTCACACTTGTAATCCTAGCACTCAAGGGTTAGAGGGCAAGGCCAGCCTGGGCTATATAGCAAGACCTTGTCTCAAAAAACAAAAACAAAAACAAAAAAAATCTGTAAGCCCACAGACAGATTTATTTTTCAGTGCTAGTGATCAAACACAGAGCCTTATGCATGCAAGGAAGGGCTCTAATGCAGAGCTACATCTTCATCCCTAGATAATTTTTTTTTGTTGTGTCCTAGCCTGAAAAGTGGTCATCTATCCAAAATTCATGAAAGTTTGAAAAAAATTAAATATGATTGCTGACATGGAAAGTCTCAGAAAAGATTCCAGTTCATCTAATTCAAAACACATACTTCAATTTATTGGCTTAACCATTCAAAACAAGCCATGAAATCTGTTGCTGAAATTTTCCTATACAGTCAACAGTCCTCACATACTACTTTAAAGATTATTTTAGCAGATATAACAGCCCTCAAAGGCTGGGATTTAGCTCAGTTGGTAGAGCGCCGCTCTGCAGTCTCTGAGGTGCCAAGTTCAATTCCCAGCACAACAAAAATGGGAGAAGGACATGGCAATCCACTCCTGAGGCAATCCTGAAGCAATCAGCCATTGAAAACCCTATGAGGGTCGCTATGAGTCAGAGATGACTTGACAGCACCTAACAACAACAACAACAACAACAGCCCTGAAACAGGGCATGTAGCTGCCCAGCATTACTGAGGAAGGTTTGCTTGTATTTTCAGATAAATGCAATTATTCCCCATTCCTCTATTATGTAATAGTACTTGTAAGAACAGATTTCTGTGGAAACAAAGTTTATGGTTTCTTTATCAGCTTGTCATATAAAAATGTTTCATTATAATCCAAAATCTAGTCTCTTATGAGCATCTACTTATTTATAAGTCTGATTTACTGCAAAAAAAAGTCTCTGTGCCTCACTCCAGTCACTACTTCCATAATTTCTTCTTCTTATATTTTCAGTGAAAAGAAAGGTTAGCAGGTTATTCATCCTTATATATAATTCAGCATGAATACAGCTACCTTTATTTTTAAAGACAAGCAAGATTCCTAGCTGCTGGTTTGGTTTTCTTCACTTCTGCTTCCATAGAAGAAAGTAGGCTTTATTAAAAAAAAAAAAAAAAAGTGTAAGTAAATTCTTTTGTATTTACTGAAAACACTATCTAATTTAGCCCAGGTTAGCTTGTTGAGTACATACACAAAAGACTGCTATCTTTCTGATGTTTAAACAGATGTCTATATCTCATTATCCATCACTTTTGTCCTTCTCACTTGTGTCTCCAAAGTAATGAAAATAATCCTTGCAAATAGCAGCTTCTAACCCAAATGTGCCTATAGCCATACCACTGTGATGTCCAATCCCATCAGATCTCAGAAGCTAAGCAGGGTTGGGCCTAATTAGTACTTGGATGGGAGATCACCTGGGAACACCAGGTGCTGCAGGCTTGGGAGATGGACCCAGCAACCCACTCCCCCAAAACAATCAGCCATTGAAAACCCTGTGAATAGCAGTGAAGCACTGACAATACTGATTCACCTGTTGTATATAGGGTCGCTATAAATCAGACACTGACTCGACAGCACCTAACAACAACAACCCAATACACATTTGCCACCCATTACTCCAGCAAAGCCACCTACTGAGGTTTCTTTTGCCAGACTGAAGTTCTAGTGAGGTTTCTTTTATCAAAGAAAATTAACTTTACAAAAACAGCCTTAAGGATTTGTGTTAATGAGATCATTTTTCTATTCTCTTTTGCCATAAATCTGATTTTATCTTAGTATCCTGCAAATGGGTCATTGAAGTAGTTGCTCAAACCCAAACAGAGCCACGATCCTTGCTTGCTCTTCTGCTCTCAGCTCCTGTATCAAACCCAACAGTAAAGCCTATCACCTGTGCCTTCAAAATAAACCCCAAACCTGATGGCATCTCACCGCCTTCCCTGTGACCATCCTGATCCTTGCCATTGTCTCCTCCCTCCCCGGAGGCCTGCCACACTGCCCCTGGCTTTCCCAGGTCACACCCATGACTCAGCACTCAAAGGGATCTTTAAAAATGTGAAACAGAGCCAGGCAAGGTGGTGGTGGAGCAGGACTGTAATCCCAGGGACTGTGGAGGCAAGAGGATTGATCGCAAGTTCAAGTTCCACCTGCCCCCCCACCCTAGGTCAAAAGAAGAAAAAGAAAAGTGTGAGTCAAAGCTTGCCTTTTCCTTTTCTTGAGACTGACCAATGGCTTTCTTTCACGTTTAGAACAAATGCCAAATTCTTCACCAGGGTCACTTCTTGCCAACCCCAACTGCTCAGGGAGCTCAGCTACAATGGAGCCCTTACTATTCCACTCACGCTCATGTGACAGCAGGCCTAGGTCACTCAAAAATCACTCTGGTTCCTCGAAACTGGCCCTCAGTAACAGCTGATAAGAGCAGATGTGTCATGAGATGGCCGGGCCTGCCGAAGGGCTGGATTAAGAAAAAATGTGGCGATGCTAGATAACTTTGCAAATGGTCGCTAGATAACTTTGTAAAAGGCCAGATTCAGGGAATTCCTGAAAAGGGCTAAACTCTGGGAAACACAAACTTACTTTGTACTTTGTACCCCCAGCCAACCCTCAATCGCCAGCCCACCTTAGTTCAAACGACTGACCAATCCTGCATCCCCCCCACTTACTCCCACCTGTAACCCTCAATAAAACCCTCACCAGCAGCGAGTCGGGGTCCACACACTAAACTGCTGCATTGGTGAAGTGTGGCACCTCAACCTCGAGCTTTAATAAAGGCTCTTTTTCCTTTCATACGACTTTGGGCTCCCTGGTGATCTTTGAGGAACTCGAACTCTGGGCATAACCGCTCGCAGCCCATGGACTGCAGGGCTCTTTTCAGCTCATCTCTTTGCACAGAAGGTTCTTTCCTTCCAATTTGTCCTAGTCACACCTTTCCATTCAGCTCTCTGCTCAATTTTCACTTCCTCAGAATTTTTGAACACCTTCTTTATCCCTCTCCCTTACCCTGATGAACTTTTCACATAACATTTTTATAAATATGATATTTTTTATCCTTGTTGGCTTCCTCCGTTTAAATGGAAGTTTTCTAAGCACACGAACTTTGTTCGTTTTACTGCTATGTCCTCTGATCCCAAATAGTATCAGCTACATAGTAAGCATTCAGTGAGCATTTACAGATTGAATAGCCAAATGAAAATACTTACTCTTTTCAAGATGGATTCTGCTTTAAAAGTCCCCTTCACTAATGTTTCCTGTTCACTAATCTTCTCTTATTAACTTCATCTTTCTTAGAAAAAGAAACACGCAAACAAAAGTTACTCTGATTTCCCCTAAAATATATTTGGGCATTGTTACCAGAAGAAAATAATAGCATTCACAAAAACCTACTTCATCCAGTGTTACAAAGTAATGTACAATCATAAATTTTACCTAAAAAATAAATCATAAAATTTACCGTGAAATAGATTAATTTCCATGGTCAAAATCAGCCTTCATCTTAAAATTAAAATAGTTTGAAAACATCTTTTTGCTTTGTCAATAACTGTCATTTGTCATCACCAAGAATATTCTAACTAGCTGCTCTATTAGTAGTGTACCAATCCAAAAATTGATGAATTCCAACCACAAATAATTCTGATGACATTTTTCTTTACTATACTCAGCAGGAACCATCTATAAATCCTAGAGAAAGTCTCAGACAGACCCAGATGAATGGCATAGTTTCCTCCTGATGGCAAAAACCTGATCAAAATTCTAGGCAGTGTGAGGCTTACTTTTTTTAAAATCTGAATTGATTGGTCTCTTACTATGAACTTAAGTCTCTTTTAATATGGTCTCCAACACAATCATTATTGTACACTTAACGTACAGAAAAATATTTGGGATGATTTCATAACTAAAGTATCTATCATTTTACTGACCCCAAACTCTGTTTTTTTAATAACTTCAATTGTGATAATAACAATGACAATACATGAAAGTATAGTAGTTTATTTTTAGGATAGGATTTGGAAGCAAGTATACTGTTCTGGGGTTGCTCAAGTGCTTTCTTCTCCCTTAGTTATATATTTTGCCCCCTAAAACATTGATGATCAAATATATCCTAATAAATAGAAGCATTTTATTTCATCAGTGCATTCCAGCAAAATAATATAAATTACCATTTCCCCAAGTGTATTCCACAGAACACTAATCTTAGATTGTTAAAATATACTTTGATGATGATAATAATAATGATAATAATAATAATAACAAATTCTTTGGTCAACAAGCTTAAGAAAGAAAAACTAATAAAAATTCAGCTCCTCTGATGCAAGACTTCTCAGAGATATGAATATCCTAAAATGAATTGTAAATCTCCAAGCAGAATTAAATGCTAACTTCCCAAATTATCTAACTATCAAACCATTATTTTAAGAAATATCTTTTGGACAAGTATTCTGGAAAATGTTTCTGCAATTCATTATAGATGCCCCCCATTTCTACAGCTTCACTTTCCACGGTTTATTATCCATGGTTAACCACAATTCCAAAATATATTAAATGGAAAATTCTGGAAATAAACAATTCATAGATTTTAAAGTGTGCACTGTCCTGAGTAGTATGATGAAAGCTTGCCCTTTCCAGCTCTGTCTCTCTTGGAACACAAATAACTCCTTTATCCAGCATATCGACACTGTTTACACCATTCACTCACTAGTCACTCAGTAACCATCTTGTTTATTTGAGCAACTGTGCTGGTATCACAGTGCTGTGTTCAAGTAAACCTCATTTTACTCAAAAAAGGTCCTAACACACAAGAATAGTGATGCTGGCAATTCAGATATGCCATGGAAATGCTATCAAGAGCTTCTTCCTTTAAATGTAAAGGGGAAAGTACAATAAAGTATTTTGACAGAGACCATGTTCACATAACTTTTATTAAAGAATCTTGTTATAATTGTTCTATTTTATTTTTTGTTATTGCTGTTAATTTGTTATTGTGCTTAATTTACAAAGTAAGTTTTATCCACGTATATATGTTTACAAAAAGACATGGTACATATAGAGTCTGATACACTCTGAGATTTCGGGAATCTCCAAAGGTCTTAGAACTCTTCCCCAGCTGCTAAGGGGAGACTATCTTCTGTGGAAACCTTTGACACCTGTTGAGAGGCTTCTATGATTACAACACTCTCAGAGAGCTTCCCCATAGACTTTGTGGACAATGATTTCAGTAGAACTGTAGTGGTAGCTTCTTCCACCTTCTGTTCAATCTCAGAAGTGTCACACCCTAATGTTTACTCTTCACTGCTTAATATTTTGATTATCAAAGAGCTCAACTCTATAAACCCATCACCTTCTTAGTGACAGATCCAAAAGATTTTTTTTCCACTACTCACACCATTTAATCTCTTTGGGGAATTTGGTGTGGCTGATCACTTAATGTTTTTTAAAGTTCTTCAATTCTTGGTTGTTCTACTTGTTCCTTTCCCTTAAGTTTCCTGTGCGATTCCTTTTTCTCTCTCCACTACTTACATGCTGTTCCCTGATTTTTCACTAGCCTTCTTTTCATCCCTTCTTGTTTTATCTCATCCAGATTTATGGCTTCAAATGCCAGTAGAGACGGATGGCTCCTGAAGCTATATTTGTAAATGCGATCTCTGTGATTTCCAAATACCTACAAAACTCTGTTTGAATGTGTAACCTCCAATTAATTATCAGCCCCTCTTCACTATAGAGTCCACAGGTATGTCAAATTAAAGAACTTAATTCATCATTCCCCCACCTACCACTAAATGAGCATCATTTTTCTTAATATTTCTTATCCTCATTTAGCATGTAATGCACAGAAATGATCATGGTTGATAGAATAATGCGGTGGGAAAACACCTTGTAGGAAGATTATTTGAGTGCAAGTTGTATTGCTGAGCTAATAACTCTCACAGATATATAATCCTGGGTAAATCAATTTGCAGTTTTGGACCTCAGATCCCTCATGTATGGAATATGAGCTAGACCTATACTTCTTGTTACAGTCTTCTACTGAATATATTATTATTTCCTTTCATTCCTGGAAGACTTTAGCTCCTAGATCATTGGAAGTTCCTCTAGTACTATCCCTTAGTGGTTTAATCCATTTGGATTTCCAACGTCTTTGTGACTTAATTCTCTGAACTCTTGTGCTCCAAATATCCTCTATACTACTTCAGCCACTAGCACGTATGATCAAATCTTAGATCTTGTCATTACAAATGGCTTCGAATTGTTTGACAGCACAATACCTATAATATCTTATGTAAATCTTATTGTATAATTTTATTTATTTATTTATTTATTTATTTATTTATTAAACAAACATTTACGGAGCACTGAGTGTGTGTCAGGACTTTCAAATACAACAGTGAATAAAACAAACCAAAATTCCCTACCCTCAGTCTTTGTAAAGGAGTTGTTATATATCTTGTGTATATAGTTACACAAATCTATGTGTGCAACAAAATTACATCAAACTAAACACACACAAACAAATGAGTCCATGTAAAAGTAGTGAAATCTGGAGAAGGTGAACAGATTTTACGCATGTCTATTTTCTTGTGATACTGTACTATGATTTTGCAAGGTGTTATTTAAGAACACTGGGTAAATCCTATATAGAATTTGTCTGTCAACTGCATGTGAATAAACTGCTTGAAAATCAACAATCATCTGCAAATGAAAATTTTTTTAAAAAACAATTTTTGCCCTAAGAGATTATATCCTAATGCCTGGAAATTGGTGAACAATAATAAACATCAAAAATACAGAAATTATGTAGTAGGTCAGAAAGCGATTGTTACATGAAAAGTAGGGCAGGGTGTGGAGAACCAGGAGTAGCCAGATTTCTTTTGCAGGGGATATTTGAGCAAAGACTGAGAAGGTTGGAGTTTGCCTGTGGGAAAAGTATTCTGAAGAGGAAATAGTCTTCACGAAGTCTCTAAGACGGGAATGTGCTTGAGGGTTTGAGAAACCTTGGAGCTGTGTGGCCGGAGCAGTGAGCAGGGGAACAGCAGCAAGGGATGGAGTCACCAGATAGTGGAAGATCCTAGAGCCCACTGTCAGGACTTAGAGTTTTTGTTTGTTTGTCTGTTTGTTTATCAGTAGGAAGCCATTAATAACTTTTTTTGGTAGAGTCCCACACTGCACTTTCTGAGGACCCAGGTTCAATCCCCAGCACTGCAAAAGCAGGAAAAGGACATAGCAATCCACTACTGAAGTAATCCCGAAATAATCAGCCATTGAAAACCCTGTGAGGGTTGCTATGAGTTGGACCAACTCAACAGCACCTAACAATAATAACAACAACAATAACAACAATGAATAGTATGACATATTTGTAAAGCATTTCTCTGGCTCCTGGGCTGAAAAAAGAATGTAAAACGTGAAGAGTAGAAGCAGAGAGACCTGCCAGGAGGCTATTGCAAGTGTCCAAAAGAGAGAAAACAGGGCCTCATTCAGGAATCTTAAGGAGAATTAAAACAAAACCTAACAATTCGCTGCATCCCTGCACTTACACACCAGTGCCTGAGATAACAATCGCCAATTCCACAAACTCACAGTATATTTCCAAGAAGTGTTTATAAGTAGATAATACAATGCATAATTTGCATAAATTTCAGAATGTGCTCCTCATTATGGGAAATCATAAAGGCCTCCTTTGTAAAAAGTCTGTTCTTGATGAGACATCAAAATCCTTAATCAAAACCTCACCATATCTGATTGAGAAAACTGCTGCCTTCGATGCACCTACTCCAGCTGTTTGGAACAGGAAGGAGTCTCGATGGCCACATCCCTTTTTCTTGCCTGATTGTAGCATCCTGGGTTGGGGGCACTGGCTGGGTGGTAACTCTGGCTCCCCCTGCTGGCTTAACCGGAGGACCAACAAGAAGTCAGATTCATCAGCCCCATGTCATGAGAAAGAAAAAAACAAAAGATTTCTTATTCTTCTGTGTCATCCAAGTAGGATGACATCCAAGATAAATATGTTTAAAACTTTTGAAGAAACAGACACCTGCATTGCCCATTGTTTAGAAACTGAGCATTCTCATTAATCCAATAACCACCAGTACAGTACCTGTTCTGTACCACATGGGCTATGGTTTCTCCACCACTGTCACTTTACTCTGAGTTTATTACAGGTATCTTATCGACTATTTATATGGTACATAAACAACACCTCTCTTTTTAAAAAAATCATTAAAATACACACGCTTGCTAAAAGATGAAATTTTGAAAGAGTTCACTTTCTTTGGTACTTAAAAGCAGCATTTCTTTAGAAAATGTGGTTCATCCTGAAGTTCTGCCAGCCAGGTGGGAAAGTTTTAATATAATTAAATATGACTAAAGTTGAAGCAGACGGCATATGTAGCATGTGGTAAAATAAAACAAAATCCACATTCTCCTTGAGAGTAACAGAAAAAGCTTCACATGAAAACACCGAAGATTGCTTCTATTTCCTTTTTGGCAACAGGATATTGAAAATGCGAGTGTTCATTCATCAGATCCTGGATATAAGAGGGAAATAATCTCAGCACTATTATTTCTTTCTCTTTTAAAAATTTTTTTTTGTGGTACTGGGGGTTGAACCCAGGGCCTCACGCCTGCATGCTCTCCAAGTGCTGGACCACTGAGCTGCACTGCAGCTCATTTTTTTTTACTTTTTGAGACAGGGTCTCGCTAAGTTACGCAGACTGCCTCTGGTCTCGAACTTGCCATCCTCCTGCCTCCACCTCCCCAGCCGCTGGGATGACAGGCGTGCGCCACTGCAGCCGGCAGCACTGTTATTTCTATGAAAACCTCCACACTTACACCACAACAAAGACAGTGGCTTCCCGCGTGAAAGTTTTCTCCAGCCAAAGGTCTACCGTAGGATGGAAGTGTTCTTTATGCTTTCCTGGATGCGTGATCTTTAACAAGTGATGGAATGAAGGTTTTAAAATTTCTTCCTATCCTACTCACAAACCAACCTATAAAAGCAAATCACAAATCTGACTTGAAAGAACATACTAAGGAACTGGCACATTTATAACTCAAAAATGCAGACTGCATAAACTCAGTGTCTTACACATTAAAAATAACTTGCATATCCATCATTTGTCTCTTTATTTCCACATCAATTTTGTAAACTATTTCTTAATTTAAAATTTATCAATTTGAAATAGCATTATAGCACATTAAGAGTAATACTGGGCTCAGGATTTAAATCAAGGACAATAAAATATTACATCCTTGACACATTCATTATATTGTCACTATTGTCAAATCTTCAAAACCTTTCAAATATGGTAGAAATAATGATGTATTTTCAAATATGCTAGAAATAAGGATGTATTTTTTAATAGAAAAGGTTCATTCGGCACCTGATATTTATGATAGGATTCAACCTTTCTTTGCAATTTTTAAATAAAAAGAGAAGGTAGAAAATAATTTTCTTGCGACCTTCTTTTATTTCCCCTCGGTGTAGGCAATGTGCCTTACTGTATGCACATTTGATCAAACTTTATGTAACTAAGGGCCCCAAACTCTGTTACTTTTATCAACTGCTAAAGAAACGATCCTTTTATCTCTACAATTCAAACTATATTTCCCCAGACTTTTTACCCTGCTCTCATTTTTTGCTGGTCTCTGAGTATGTTAACACAACCATTTTCCCACCAACAACTCCATTCAAACAAAATGAATTTGCTGAACTTCCCTCTACTTCTGGTCACCCTTTGGATGTGTAGTCAGCATTACATGATATGATTTTTAATCCCTGAAGTGACTCAACTTTTCAAGATGCAACTGCTAAATAGTGGTTATAACTAGTACTTCATTTCCCAATAATTTCAAAACTATTGCCTCTCTTATACTTTAGAAACATTTTTCCTGTTCTTTCCCATTGCAACCCAATAACGATGGGCCCCCCAATGCAGAAGTCCTTAGGCACACACTCTTTTCTTCACCTCTTATGTCATTCAATTTAATCTCAAACTGCTTCTTATTATTACTTACTTTTGGGGAGTACAATGTTGACAGTGAAGGTTGCTTACGCATTTACTTATTTGTCTTTGTCATTTTCTTCTGAGTATGTTACAAGTACTTTGATATTGGGTTAAATGTATAGGTGCTGTTTTAATACAGGTACTGTTCAGTGTATCAGTGCCACGCTAGGAAAGCACTATTGTTAATCTTACATGTTACGATGGAAATGATAGTGTTCCACACATAGTAACATAGCAAATGATGGTATGGGGGCACTTGCCAGTGCAATTTTGTTTTTATCTGCAATACATGTTCTTATGCAATTATTATTGTCATGATTTTTATATAACTCTTGTAATGCAAACCCATATGCACACAATTTTTTAATCATTTTAACCTTATATTCAAGGTCCTACACAATCAGTTCCTTCCTGATTTATCTGACCTCACCATCTGCAATCCCAACAGCAGGCACAAGGAGAATGGCTTTTTCACTTTTGCCAACTCCTAGTTTCAAAATTTTAGGACTTTTTTTTATATAAGCAGCAAAGCCAGATACTGCTATATGAGAAAATGTGGATAAAATACTCTGATCTCTACCCCAAAATGACGCCATCCAAAATCACAATTTGGAGAAGCAGCCCAAAGAAAGCCTAGAACACTGTAAGTAGAGCTTAATGGGCAATGGTAGTGGGTTTGTCAGAATACTAGGATATCAACAGGAATGCAGACAGTAATGATCGTGCTCATAATGAGGACTCTATTTGGAATTGGACTCAAGGCCACACATGCTACACTCTGGCAAAGGATCTGTCTATATTTTTTCTATGTCCTGAAACTTTGAGGCTGAACTTAAAAATAATTGTTGTTGTTGTTGTTAGGTGCCGTCGAGTCGGTATCTGACTCATAGCGACCCTCATAAGGTTTTCAATGGCTGACTGTTTCAGGATTGCCTTGGGAGTGGATTGCCAGGTCCTTCTCCCATTTTTGCGGTACTGGGAATTGAACTCGGGACCTCAGAGGCTGCAGTGCAGCACTCTACCTACTGAGCTAAATCCCAGCCCTAAAGACTAATGTTGTTGTTGTTTGTTGTTGTTAGGTGCCGTCAAGTCAGTGTCCGGCTCATAGCGACCCTCTGTACAACAGGGGAAACACTATTGTCAGTGCTTCTCTGCTGTTCATAGGGTTTTCAATGGCAGATTGATTTTTGGGAGTGGGTTACCAGGTCCTTCTCCCAAGCCTACAGCTTCTGGGGTTCCCAGTGGTCTCCCATCCAGGTACTAACCAGGCCCGACCCTGCTTAGCTTCCGAGATCTGACAGGATTGGATGCCACAGGGCTACAGCTGCAGGCTAAAGACTAATAGACTAATTAATTTGATGGAGGAAATTTCAAAACAGCATAGCATTCACACTTTGGCATGGATATTACTGGCTGCCTTTGATCAGGTTTACAGAGGGAATTAAGAGCAGAAAGGAAAGAGGAAAGATATGAAAAACATGCAGTTTGGCTAGAAAAGTAGCAAATTTAGAATTTTAGACAAGGAGCATGTCGATGCTAAAGAAATCAGTGCTATTAAAAAGAAATCAAATACTTTGCACCTGGACATCTCGAGGGCATCTCAAGAATTGACTAGACCTTACCCATTACAGGATCAAATATGGGAAGATTTTAACTCACTTGAAACATGTTGCTTTAAAAGAAGATTTCCAGGGCGGAACACCCTATACACCAGGTTGCCTGTTAAAGTGTTTTCCCAGGTTTAACAACTCATGCACTCAAGCTACTGCAGCCATAGTCCAAGCGTGTGGGTGGGAGTGGAGGGTCCAGGCTACTTCTCCAGTTTACAGTAGACCTTGGTGTCATCTATGTGATGATAATTTTGCATGGGGGTCATGGAGACTACCCCTCCCCCCACAGATTTCAAAGGAAGGCCTAGGAATACAGGCACAGGAAGCCAGAGTCAGGATCCCTATGTGGGGCCGTACATGAAGCTGTGAACATGAAGTCTAACCTGAAGTGGAGACCTCAGGATCTTGGAGATGCTGTGAATGTCGACTTAGGAAAGCCACAGGCACTGAGTGGATCCAGCCCAAGAGAGGGATCAGGTGGCCTTCAAACAGTAAGGCCATCGGGGTAGGGCTGACCACGGAGTTGGGATCTCACACTGTGATACCACACACCCTGGATGCCAGACACGGAGCAACAGGATTTAGTGTTTGTCCTTCTGAGTTTAAGTCTTACTTTGGTCCCATCCTTCCTGGCTATTCTCATATTCTTTTCTCTTGGAATGGAAAAGTGAAATCCATGCCATTGTATATTGGAATTATCTAAATTGTTTTTTTTTTTTAGAGGCTCACAGCTAAAAGATACCTTGAGTCTCAGTAGAGATTCTGGACTTAAACTTTTGAATGGTGTCAGAATTATAAAGATTTTGAAGACACGTGGAGATGGATTGAATGCACTTTGCATTATGAGATGTCTATGAGCTTTTGGAACCAGGGGAGGAATGCTATAATATAAATACTAAATGTCCTCCATAGGCTTATGTGTTGGACACTAGATGCCCAACTGGTAGCACTGTTTTTGGAAGATCTAGGAACTTTAGGGGGTCTGGGATTTAGCTCAGTTGGTAGAGCGCTGCGCTGCAGTCTCTGAGGTCCGGAGTTCAATTCTCAGCACCGCAAAAATGGGAGAAGGACCTGGCAATCCACTCCCAAGGCAATCCTGAAACAGTCAGCCATTGAAAACCCTATGAGGGTCACTATGAGTCGGATACCAACTCGATGGCACCTAACAACAACAATAACAAGGAACTTTAGGAGTGCGGCCTCGGTGGAAGAGAGGGAGTTAGTCAAGAGGGAGTTGATTATTTTAGGAAAAGGAGCTATTTCATGGAACAAGGTCCTGGGGAAGATGATAAAGTATTTGTCTTACACTAATAAGTATATAGGAGTCCAAACTCCCGAAGGTTCAAGGAAGCAAGACAAGAATTGTTGTTGTTAGGTGCTGTCGAATCGGTATCCAACTCATAGTGACCTTACATACAGCAGACGAAACACTATTATCAGTGCTTCTCTGCTGTTCATAGGGTTTTCAATGGTGGATTGATTTTTGGGAGTGGGTTGCCAGGTCTGTCTCCCAAGCCTGCAGCACCTGGTGTTCCCAGGCGGTCTCCCATCCAACTACTAACCAGGCCTGACCCTGCTTAGCTTCTGAGATCTGATGGGATCAGATGCCACAGGGCTATGCCTGCAGGCCAAGACAAGAATGGATGGGTTTCAATGATGAAATGCTGTCATTGTGACCTGGTCTCACTCCATCAGCTACCGTATATAGTCTGATACTCTTATCCTCACGCTAGTTTCCTCTAAATGGGAGGCTGCTGTCTCCTGATATTTATATATCAAATTTTATGAAGGGAGCCTGATTGGAATTATTTGGGTCATGTTCTTTAACCTTAGATCAATTTCTGAGTTGCCATAAAGTACACATGGAGTCGTAGAGGAGTAGTTTCCCAAAGGCACAATTACCGTGCAGACAAAAGTGTCACTTTAGGTTTTTTATGAATACCTTATTACGTATCTGTTTCTCCTGATGTTCTGCAAGCCAGAATAAGCATTGTTTTTTTTTTTTTGTTGTTGTTGTTGTTGTTTTTGCGGTACTGGGATTGAACCCAGGGCCTTGCCTCGCACGTGCATGCTCTGCAAGTGTTAGACCACTGAGCTGCACCCCCAGCCCATTTTTTTACTTTTTTTGAGACAGGGTCTCACTAAATTATGCAGACTGCCTCTGGTCTCGACCTTGTGATCCTCCTGCCTCCACCTCCCGAGCCACTGGAATTAAAGGCGTGCGCCACTACGCCTGCAATAAGCATTGCGTTTCACAAATATCTACATCCTCAGTGACTACCACAGGTCTCCATCCACAGTAGGCACTCAGTAAACGTTGAATACGTATGATGTGAAAGGATGTAAATGACTATCAAGGGAAAGAAGAGAGAGAAGAGAGGCGCAGCCACAGGGCTTGAAGTACATCAGGGTGAATGAGTGCAGGGACTGCCAGCACTGAGCAATGTGGAGACCAGAGTATTAAGAATAAGTAGCTCTTAACCTTTAAATCACTTAGAAGTGTTTCAAAGGGTAACGGCCCACTCAGCTGACATCAGGCACAGACAGGCTTCAAGGCTTTGTTTGAATCTTAACGTCTCTCTTTTAATAACAGATGAGAATGCTCAGAGGGTGACTTAAAGTGGGTCACATCTCTATAGTTTTGAGCTAGCTCCATCGCTAAATCACCGGAAGTTCTAGTCTGTGGCACCCTAGGGAGGCCCACTGGGTACCTGTTGTCAAAGTCAGAAACTTCGCTGACTTCAAGGTAACTTTCAGGATATCTGATGGAGAAAATATTCAAAAAGCAGATGATCCTATACCTTTCATATGATACACTAGTGCGAAGTGATTATATAACTAAAATATTATTTTTTCTAAAGGCTGAGCTGTTGTTGTTAGGTGCTATTGACTTGGGTGCGAATCATAGCGACCCTCATAGGGTTTTCAATGGTTAACTGTTTCGGGATTGCTTTAGGAGTGGGCTGCCACATCCTTCTCCCATTTTTGTACTGCTGAGGATCAAACCCTGGGCATCAGATAGTGCAAAGCGGCACTCTGTGGGGCTTAGCTTAGTTGGTAGAGTGCTGCTCCACACTCTCTGAGGACCTGGGTTTGATCCCCAGCATTGAAAGAGAGAGAGAAAGAGAAAGAGAGAGGGAGGGAGAGAAGGACATGGCAATTCACTTCCCAAGCAATCTCAGAAACAATCGGGCATTGAACACCCTTTGAGGCTCACTGTGAGTCAGACCTGACTAGACAGCACCTAACAAGAAGAAAAGCTGAGCTAAAGGGATGATATTAAGTTGGGAGAAATGGCATTGACTTAAATTGGGGAAATGATCATGAACAGGATCGCGTCATAAGTGCTGAAGGAAAATAGTTTCAAGGAAGGGAGAGGAGAGCAGCCCTTACCTGGCACCAATGCCTATACTTTGACTGTGGATCCCCAGCCTCCAGAACCCAATGTGACTTGATGGCACCTAACAACACCACCAAAAACAACAGCAACAGAACTGTGATAGAAAAGAAAAATTATTGCTTATAAATGACACCGCTTGTGGTTATTTTGATACAGCAGTAAATAGAAACTGAGACAAAGTCATTTGGTGAGAGAGAGAGACTTGGAAGGCAAAGTAGGCAGGGGTAGTTTTCTCAAGACATTTGACATTAAAGGGAAAATAAAGGAAGTTACAGGACTGGGGTAGAGTGGTGGTGTTTGGGGTTTTGTTCGTTTACACGAATAAGGGAAGGTGGGAGTTGTTTCTAGAAGGACGAGAAAGAGCTAGTGAAGAGAGGGATGGTCATTTCAAGAAAAGGAGCTATTTCATACAGGAAGATCTGGGGAAGGTGAAAGAAATGAGTTTAAAAATGCAGTTGAACAGGTTACTTTAGGCAAGTAAGAAAAGAGAAAACCCTGAGGTATGAATATCTTTTATAATTACATAGAGATATTTTTAAAAGATGGGAGAGTTAGATAATTTCCATATCTAACTTCATTTCAGTCAACACTAAACAACTATTTCTCACTGATTTGCTCTACTTATTTAAAAAATCTTAGATTACAGTGGAAAAATTCAATAATAAAAGTAATCTCTTTTACTTAGAACATTATACAACAAAAAGGGTTGCTGAGAAAATAATCTGAGGAACTGGACTTTATGAAGAAGAACATGGCATCAGGATTGGAGGAAAACTCATTAAAAACCCGCATTATACACATGACACAACTTTGCTTGCTGACACTGAAGAGGATTTGAAACATTTGCTGATGAAGATCAAACAACACAGCCTTCAGTATGGATTGTGCCTCAACGTCAACAAAACAAAAATCCTTACAATTGTGTCAGTATGCAACTTCATGATAAATGGAGACTAGATTGAAGTTGTGTGAGATTCTGATTTACTTGATGTTTTAATCAACACCCATGGAAACAGCAGTCAAATCAAAAGACACATTGCATTGGGAAAAGCTGTGGGTAAGGACCTCTTTAAAGTGTTCAAAAGTAAAGATGTCACACTGAAGACCAAGGTGTGCCTGACTCATGCCGTGGTATTTTCAGTTGCATCATATGCTTATGAAAGCTGGACATTGAATAAGGGAAACAGGAGAAGAATTGATGCTTTTAAATTGCAGTGCAGGGGACAAATATTGAAATTCCCATGAATTGCCAAAAGAACTAACAGATCTGTCCTAGAAGTGCAACCAGAGTGCTCCTTGGAAGCAGGAGTGATTAGATTGTGAATATGAGTCAGACACCGACTCAATGGCACCTAACAACAATGATGAAGCACAAGTAAATTTAGGGTGATTCTCTGACAACCAACAAAATATGAAAACAATTCTAGAGAAAACAATGCATATGGTAGTTCTCTATGTCTGTGTTGGGAAAGATTTAGGTTATATGTTGTTTTTGTTAGGTGCCGTCGAGTCGGGTCCACCTCATATATAACATAACAAAATTAAATAAATTTAAAAGACCCGGTCATACTAAACTGAAAGCATGAGCTAATCAGTCAAAAATGAGCTGTAGTTACTTTCAAGCAGGTTCCATATCTGGAATAAACTTTGTTATCACTCTCATCTTGTCCTCTCTTTGGGAATTCCCGAGTGACCGCCCAAGACAGGAGCCACAGGATTTCAAAAGACCAAGGTTCAGGCTGATAGATTGTTGACCTTTACCATCTGATAAAAGTTTCTGCATTGTTTAGATCCATTTAGCTTGGGGAGTCTTCCCAGGATGCACTGTGACTGGGTCTCCCCCATTTCAAGATGTTGCTGAATCCATTAAGCAAATAAATTCTTAGAATTAAAACAGCC
Source organism: Pedetes capensis (assembly GCA_007922755.1). NCBI lineage: Eukaryota > Metazoa > Chordata > Mammalia > Rodentia > Pedetidae > Pedetes > Pedetes capensis. The sequence goes on from VMDO01003834.1 coordinate 91,194, forward strand.
CTTGTTTCCCACATTCAATTACTGCCAGAGCCCGTGTGTTAGTATCCCTGAGCCTTCCCAGCCTAGGAGGCCAAATAAGGCGGCATTAAAAAAATTCTTCTTAATAGGATTCGTCCTTCGTAGGGCTTTGGGCAGTCCACAAGGGGTTTCTCTGCCTGGCCCCAGACGAATCACAAATTCCCCTGCGGCAACCCACTTGTGATGCCCATGAAGCCATTTAAGAAAAGGTCATCACCATTTCCCACGTTCCCTGGGACAATGCTCAGAGAGGGGATCACTCTAGCTCTCCTAAAGCCACCACCCCAAGAGATGCCACAATGGCCCTGCCTTCTCTTCAGCACCCTGAGTCTCGGGTACTCGGTGGCTTCCCGGTGCACCTGGAGTGAATCGGCCTTTTGCCTCCCACAGTGTTGACAGTGAATATCCATCTCCACTCAAGCAGTTCTGAGAGTGAAAGGGAGACGTGCCTGACTCATGCCGAGGTACTGTCTGTCACATCATACAGCTGTGAAAGCCGGACATTGAATAAGGGAGAAAGGAGAAGAATCAGTGCTTTTGAATTATGCTGCTGGAGACGAATACTGAATATTCCATGGACTGCCAAAAGAACTAACATCTGTCCTAGAAGAAGTAAAACCAGAGTGCTCCTTGGAAGCTAGGATGGCTAGACTGTGTCTTAACATATTTTGGATATGTTGTCAACAGGGGCCAATCCCTAGAGAAGGACATCATGTTTGGGAGAGCAGCAGGTCAACGAAAAAAAGCAAGACCCTTAACTACATGGATTAATATGGTGTCTGCCATAATGGGCTTAAGCATAAAAAAGATCATGTGCCTAGCACAGAATCAGGGGTGGAGGTGTTTTGTTCTGTTGTACATAGGGTCACTATGAGTCAGATCCAATCAGATGGCACCTAACAACAACTGTGGTTACAGAAGGATAAACAAGGACTGTCCCAGACAAACTTGGACAGACAGTTCACCTGTATGTGATTGCTTTATTCACCTCAGTTCCTCAGACAATGTTTCTTCACCAGTGCTTAGAGTTAAGCAGCTCTTCCTTTTCCTCACAAGACTCAGACTTCTCCGTACGGCAGAGCTGGGGAGAGGGCAAATTCGGTCTTCTCTACTGCCTGCTTAGGGCTGGGATTTAGCTCAGTGGGTAGAGCACTGCACTGCAGTCTATGAGGTCTGGAGGTCAATTCCCAGCACCCCAAAAGTGGGAGAAGGCCCTGGCAATCCACTCCCAAGGCAATCCTGAAACAATCAGCCATTGAAAACCCTATAAGGGTCGCTATGAGTCCGATACCGACTTGACGGCACCTAACAACAACAACAACTACCTGCTTGCCCCACCCCAGGTGCCCACATGCCAGCCTTTGCTGCCAAGCCCTCCATCCTCCAAGACTCCCCCAGATCAACATATCCAAAGTAAATCCAAAAATAAGAGACCACAGATTAAGCAAACCAGTCTTGGCTTGCAATTAAGATATCCCCACTGCGGGCAGTGGAAAGAATGACTTTACCTTTGCCAAGACCATTTAATCAGTTTGCTTGTTATGAATGTATATAAATAAGGCTTGAATATTGTCCTTCTATCATTAAATATTGATAATTTCATCTGCCCTGTATCTGAAAATATGCATAACAAAGCAATATTAGTGAAATCATACCTATAAATTATTATTGATCCCCTGGAAAAGGAAGTCACATTAATAGTAATAATAATGTTGTCTTATAAAGATAAACTTAAATGAGAAATAGCATATTTCTACCAGAAAAGCAGCCACATTATTTATTTAATGTCTATTATTTGAAAAGACAATATCTGCTACATTTGTTAGTATTTACTGGCTGTGAGGAACTCATAAAGAACTAATGATCACAATCTATTAGTTAAGTGTATGTGTTTCATAAGAGAGTCCCACATCTTTGAATAAAGTTTTTAATAATGAACTCTGAAACAATTACCAGAACCATAAATGTTATAGAAAATCTATGCACAGCTTAAAAAGAAAACAGTTTTAGTCTGGGCCTTCACAAAGATCCCACTTCGCTTTCTATTAGCATACAAATAAGAATGTGGAGCTGGGTGTGGTGGTGCACACCTGTAATCCCAAAGCCATGGGGGAGGCCGAGGCAGGAGGATCGCAAGTTCGAGACCAGAGGCAGTCTGTATAATTTAGCAAGACCCTATTTCAAAAAGTAAAAAGAAAAAAAAGGAAGGGGGGCTGGAGGTGCAGCTCAGTGGTACAGCACTTGCAAAGCAAGCAAGGGTGAGGTCCTGGGCTCAACTCCCAGTAACACACACACACACACACACACACACACACACACACACACACACACACAATTAGAATGTGACATTCAGTTAAATATTAAATAACCAAACTGGCCAAGTTTAGGTGTGTTGTATTAAACTAGATTGCTTCTAAGAATGGAGAAAACTCTGACTTTATGCAAGCATAAAACATTGGACTTTGTGTATGTTGGTTACTCAATGGCTATGTTCTGATTTGGAAACCTTGAAATGTTCCCAACCAGATGAGAAATGTCACATCTCTTGAGATAGGATCCTGGCTTTAGGCTAAAAGCAAAGGGTATCATTGCTGAGAGTGGAGGAGACATGCAATTCCTCAGACTGCTTTTCCAGCTGCTGAGATATTTCGCTGGGAAAAAGCTCAGCTCTGAAGCAGGGGAGAGAGGGACAAGTGATAACATGAAGTCTGTGAATAATATAATGACTCAGTCAGAATCTAAATCAGGACAGCATGCTGCATAACTGAAGGTCTTTAACATGGGCTTGCAGAAGGTTGCTGGAGGGGGTCAACATTACCCAGCATCAGATACACACTAAAATAGTCTCCCCTCCTTCTGCTTTCCTCAATGCCTGAAATCCCATGACTACAGAATCCCTCTTTAAGTGTAACATCATTTTGATCTCCTAGAATTTCTCATAAAAGTGAAAAACATCCATGAGTTTACATAATTAATATATATATACACACTATTCTAGTCTTTTGAGATGATTCATGAAAAAAAATTCTGTGCTTTAAGAAATTTGGGAGCTGTTGCATGCTTTATTATTGTTTTAATATTGACAATGATGAGGAAGATGTTAAGGCTTTGAAATACATTGCAGGTAAAGCTTTTTTATAATTTATAATTATTTAATCTAATGTCATGAAATTATTTTGACAAGAAAATAATTTGAAATACTTAATAGCTTCCAGAATACTTCCAGAATATAATATCAACTCAAAATGACTCATCAGGGTCTGGAAAATGAACAATGTGATCAGCAGCTAAGGACTCAGGAATGGTTACTGGATGAGTAGAGCCATTGTCATTGTAGGTAGTCGTTAGCCTAATAGTTACTGAATAATATCAACAGCGGCAGGATTTTCCTGATTATTTTAGCCAAACAGAGAAACATATGTTCTGGTCCATGCCTTTCAGAATTTAGCATGTTCATTATTACAGAAATAATACAGTGCACACATGAAAGATGAATGAGCAGCCGGGCATGGTGATGCATACCTATAATCTCAGTACACAGGAGGGAGAGGTGGGAGGATCACAAGTTCAGGTCAGCTTAATCTACATCCCCCATGTGTCTGTCAGCTTGTCATGCTTTTTCAGGCTTGCATGTTGTTGTGATGCCGAAAACTATGTCATAGGTATCTCAGATACCAGCAGGGACCACCCACAGTGGACAGGTTTCAACTGAGCTTCCAGACTAAGATAGACTAGGGAGAAAGACTCAGCAGCCCTCTCTTGAAACAATTACCCATTGAAAGCCCTCTGAGTAGCAGAGAAGCACTGTCAAATATAGTGGTAGAAAATGAGCCCCCCAGGCTGGAAGGGACTCAAGAAACAACTAGGGAAGAGTTGTCTCCTCTATGGAGAGTTGCCTTTAATACAGGGAATGGAATAAAGCCCCTAGGACTTCCATGTGTTGATGTGGCAGGGCTCAAAATGAGAAGAAACCTGGTGGATACAGCAATGAGCTCAAACATAAAAAGACTGTATGCACAGCACAGGGTTGCTTAGGGTTTCATCCTGTTGTACATAGGGTCACTGTGAATTGGACTGAACTACCTGGCACCCAGTAACAACTGGGCTACATACATAGGTGATGGTTGTTGTTAGGTGCCCTCAAGTCGTGTCTGACTCATAGCGACCCTCATAGTGTTTTCATTGGCAGATTGTTTTGGGGATTGCCTTCGGAGTGGGTTGCCACGTCATTCTCCCATTTTTGCGGTGTTGGGAATCAAACTTGGGACCTCAGAGACTACAGAGCAGCGCTCTACCAACTGAGCTAAATCCCAGCCACATATACAGGTACACCCTGTCTAAAAGAAAAAAGAAAAAAGAAAGAAAGAAAGAAAGAAAGAAGGAAAGAAGGAAGGAAAGAAAGAAAGAAAGAAGGAAAGAAAGAAAGAAAGAAAGAAAGAAAGAAAGAAAGAAAGAAAGGAAGAAAGAAAGACAGAAAGACAGAAAGACAGAAAGACAGAAAAAGAAAGAAAGAAAGAAAAGAAAAGAAAGAAGAAAGAAAGGGAGAGAGAGGGAGGGAGGGAGAAAGGGAAGGGAAGGGGAGGAAAGGGAAGGGGGAAAGGAAAGGAAAGGAAAAAGAAAAGAAAAAACTGTATGAGCAAGGAGATAACATCCTGACTAAATAATGAGAAGCCATACAGACGCTGTGTCTTTTAATTCTGGAAATAAAGTACTCAGGGGAATTGAACTGACCTCTGAAGTTTGGGTAGCATTAGAATGGGCAAAGAAGGAAGAAAGAAAGAGGTGTCCTAGGCAAGTAAAGGATGAGAGCAAAGGAGGGGGCAGGGTTCTAGGCGCAGCTGCCAGAGCAACCCACTCCTGCTGCTGAGAGAAACGACAGCAGCGCCTGCAGAGAGCGCCTGCCCCGCGAGGTGCGCTGTGAGCCAGGTGGGGCTCACACTTCACCTGACTCCACAGAGTCCTTCACAAGGGCAGATGCCTTGGACAAGAGCTGCTGCCACAGAACAGCCGGGAGCCACTGGCAGAAACCTGGGCCACTGAGCAAGCTGACGAAAACGCTGCCTTGACCAGCCACTGCCAAAAGGAAGCCTGACGCAAGGATCGCCCACGGATGAGGCTGCAGTTGCCTCATTTCTCAGGGTCCTACCTACTGGGGGTCCTCTGCCAAACTCCCAGCTTTGCTCTGGTTTTGAACACCATGCTAGCCAGGAAAACACATGGCTTGGATGTCCTGCTGCTGGCAGCATAGTTGGCTGAAGGCCAAGTGCCCTCTGCCTGGACCCACTACCATATTCACAGTCGGGTTCTGCTTCCTGTGAGTGCTTATGGCCGACCACTGCACCTGGCAAGCAGACTGATGCAAGCCATACTTGGGAGATGGGACATGACTGATGGATACCTTTGGCCCAAGATTTCCAACTGAGCTGGTTAAACATTTCTTGGAACTGTGCTCCATCCAGACTCCTCCTATCCAAAGTCTTTACGTATCCATGTCTTCATAGGCATTGGAGAACACTCCTGCCTTCTCTAACTCCCTCTCCTTTCTCTGCTTCAGATGCTTTCCCTTCATAGCTTTCCTGTACAGCTGTAGCACTGTGGCATTCGATCCTGTCAGATCTCAGAAGCTAAGCAGGGTCAGGCCTGGTTAGTACTTGGATGGGAGACTGCCTGGGATCACCAGGTGCTGTAGGCTTGGGAGAATGACCCAGCAACCCACTCCCCAAAAACAATCAGCCATTGCAAACCCTATGAATAGCAGAGAAATCCTAACAATACTGTTTGATCTGTTGTACATAGGGTCACTATAAGTTGACACCACCTCAAGGGCACCTAATAACAACAACAATCTCAGCTTGGCACGTCCTTCACAGAGAACCCCAAGTAACACAACTATGACACGATCCATTCTGAGGCTCTGTTCTGTTGTACTTTAAGGTCAAATCAGTCTCTCAGAAAAATCCAAGCCTTAAGCGAGGATGCAAAAAGGAAGGGTTCTCTGTCTCTCAATGCCACCATTCCTTTGGCACTGAATGCCAGATCCAATATGCCTTCTTAAATGAGCCTCACCTTAGAAAGGGTTATCATTTGATAATTGGAAAGGAAAGGAAATTAACACTGGGACATTGGCCACTCAAATAAAAAGACTAGAAATGTACCTGTAGGATAAGAGAAGATTAAACAAAAATTTATCTTGAAGAGCCTAATAGAAATTGCTGATGTTGTTAGGTGCCAACTTATAGTGACCCTACATACAATAGGCAAAACAGTATGGTCAGTGTTTCTCTGCTGTTCATAGGGTTTTCAATGGCTGATTTTCTTCTGGGCATGGATTCTCAGGTCCTCCCAAGCCTACAGCACCTAGTGTTCCCAGGCGGTCTCCCATCTAAGGACTAATCAGGCCCGACCCTGCTTAGCTTCTGAGATCTAATGGGATCAGAGACCATAGTGGTATGGCTACCAGAATAGTAGAAATTACTATTAAATTTTCAACCAGCAAGTAGTTACTGTTTTCCATCCCTAGTGTATTATATACCTGAGGGTGTATAAAAAAGGACTGGATAATTTGAAACATCATATGTTTATTCTCTCTCAATTCTGGACACTAAAAGTGTAAAATCAAATTGTCAGTATGACCATGCTCTCTCTAAAGGCTCTATTCAATACCTTTTTGTCTGCATCTGGTGTGGCTGGCAATCCTTGGTCCTTCTTGGCTTATCTATGCATTAGTTCAGTTTCTGTCTCTGTGGCCACATGGGGACCTCTTTGAGTGTCTCTGTCTCTTCTCTTCTTACAAGGGCTTCATTTATAATGACAGCCAGATGACATCATATTTAATATGATTACATATGTAGAGAATCTATCTCCAAATATCATCACATGTGTAGGTTCTAGGGCTTAGAATCTTTCTTTGAGAGCTGCAGTTCAACTTACAACACTTGGGTAGAGGCATTTTTAAATGGAAATTGGAGAATTGCATAACTAAGCAAAATTTCCCAATGACCTTGTAAGAAAACACACAGTCCTACTTTTATCCTTGAATTGTGATTCTTATATCACCTCCTTATTTTATGTCCGATATGTTCACATTCTTTCATTTTTGGGTGTAGCCAGCATTTGATACTTTGGTTCTCTGCTTAATATTGCTGAATAAAAATAATATTAAACCAATAAAAATCTTCTAATACTGGCTTGTAGATGATATGAACTGATCGGCATACCTACTACAACTGGTAAAATCATTGCTGGTTTGAAGTAGTGACCTTTCTAAATAAAATTAATTGTGTTTCTTTTGGGATTCAGAGAATACAGAATAAAGAAACCACCAAATCAATCAGCTGAAAAGGATTTCATGAAGCATTCTTGAGATAATAAATCACAGCACACTAAGACTAAACATGTATATGACTCAACGGTTTTTAGCAGCTTCCAAATTCCTGGCCCTTCCATCTGCCACAGGAAAGAGACTGAACTGGGATGGAATACGTAGGAGACATTTTTGATGGGCTATTCAAAAACTACTTACAGTCACACTTCTCTCTTGCCTGATTTTGTTTTAGAGGCTGTAATTAGCTACAAGTTTGAACTATCCTGTGTTCTGATGGGTGGAGAAGTATGGGGGTCATGTGGCACAATTCTAGTTAATAATATGTAGGCAGGGTCATGATGGCAGGGCTGAGGTTTAGCTTAGGTGGTAGAGTGCTGTGCTGCACTCTCTGAGGACACAGGTTCAATCCTCAGCACTGCAAAAATGGGAGAATGACATTGCAACCCACTCCTGAAGCAATCCCAAATCAATCAGCCACTGAAAATGCTATAAGGGTCACTATGAGTCAGACCAGATTCAACAGCATCTAACAACAACAAAAAAGAGAGCTGCTGGGGTTTAGCTCAGTTGGTAGAGGGCTCCTCGACACTCTCTGAAGACCTTGGCTCAATCCCCAGCACTGCAAAAACAGAAGGACTTGACAATCCACTCCTGAAGCAATCTCCAAATAATCAGCCATTGGAAACCCTATGAGGGTTACTATGAGTTGGACTAAACTCCACAGCACCTGACAACAACAACAGGGTTATGACAGAGGGCATCCCTTCTCAATTAAAAGATACTCTCTCAAAGAGTGCTCTTGACTCTTACACCTTCCTAATCTCCCACCATTTTGCCCAGAATGTACATGTGATACCTAGATGTGCAGAAGCCATCTTACTACCAGGAGTTGAAAAGTTTCCATGAAAATGGTATAGCATCATCACTGAAGGTGGCATGAAAATCACCTGACCTGGATCCAAGAAGCTAAGTTTTAATATTGGATCTCCCAATAAGTAAACTTGATCTTGTCTTTTATGGCAATGGTTATCAATGAGAGCTGATTTTGCCTGCCAGGAGACATTTGGCAATAGCTGGAAACATTGTCGTTGTCATTACAACTGCATCAGAAGAAAGCTACTGATATCAAAGGGGCAGAGGCCAAGGATGCTGCTAAGCATCTTACAATGCACAAAATTGCTCTCCACAACAAAGAATTATTCAGCTCAAAATGTCAACAGTGCAGAGATTTCTCTATTTCTATAAGGCTAAATAGGGAGTTTTAAGAAATTACATTTATGATTCCTTACAAAATAGAAAATTGAATATCCCTGAGACAGGAATACTTAAGTTATAGTCTACCCACTCGAGAGCAATTTCACTATGTTTTAAAATGATAGTTATGAAGACTAACAATAGCAAGTTTCATATTTTTAAGAGAAAAAACCAATACACAAAAGTACAGGCATTGAATCATTACTGCCATTTAAGAAGAAAGAAATTGTAAGTGATTATACTAAAGTGATGATAATAGCTATATTGGGGACTTGAAGTGAGTTTGTTCCTTTCTATTTTGCAAATGGGAAATTCAATATGATTATGGTATTTTTGTAACTTGGAAAATAATTTTTAAAAGAAATGAAAAGGAAGAAAGATTAAAATAATTGATGTTTATTTCTCTGACATCATGAAATTTCTTCTTAGCCTTACAAAAACATTGTATAGACTATTATAATGAAATATCTTACGCAACTGAATACCACTCATTTTGAGTCATCATACCAGAAACATTCTTTCTGTAGTCTTTATACCTCCCTTCATGTGAAATTCTTGGAGATCAACTCATGGAATTATTCCTCTCTAGGGTTTTTCCAAAAGCATCAGAACAACCTGAAACATTAAAATGATAGTGTAAATTTTTTTCACTGAAAAGGTTTATAATTGTTTTGGATTCCTGTGGCTGGCCCACCAAATTATTACACTGGGTGGCTTAAAACAACATAAAGTTATTATCAGACAGCACTGGAAGCCATGAGTCCACAGTCAGCACTGTTGTTGTTGTTGTTTGGTGCCGTCGAGTCGTGACCGACTCATAGTGACCCTCATAGGGTTTTCAATGGCAGATTGTTTTCGGGATTGCCTTCAGAGTGGGTTGCCACATCCTTCTCCCATTTTTGTGGTGCTGGGAATCGAACTCTGGGACCTCAGAGACTGCAGAGCTGTGCTCTTCCAACTGAGCTAAATCCCAGCCCCACAGTCAGCATTACTGCCCCAAATTTAAGATGTCAGCAGAACTGCACTCCCTCCAAGACACCAGAGAAAATCCCTTTCTTGCCTCTTCCTGCTTTCATCTGACCTTCCCCTCTGTGTTTCTCAAGCCCCCTCAGACTCCCTGCTATGAAGATACGTGTGATGGTATTTAGAGCCTACACAGATGATCCAGGTAATCTCCCTTAGACGGTTGTTTTGGAGTGCCAACTGAACATGCTGGAAAGCATGGTGGATTCTCAATCATTGCACTGATTATTCCTGACATTCCCATGGACGGTGTGCCTATCCCTGTTCTGTTGAAATCCAAGTGGTTTGGCCTGTGATTAAAATGATGGGGCTGACCTAGGTGTGCCTGTTGGGATGTTTTCAGAAGAGACTGGCACCTAACTCAGTGGACTAAGTGGGGAAGATCTGTCCTCAGTGTGGATGGCCACCATTCAGTAGGCTAGGGACCCAGATGGAACAGAAAGGTGGAGGGGTGAATTCTTGCTTGTGCTCTCCTATGGAATCAAGACGATCTTCCATCCGGGCTTTGACAACCTAATTCCAGGTTCTCAAGCCTTTGAACTCGGGAACTTGCACCAGCAGCTCCCTAGGCCCACAGCCCTCAGCATGAGAGTTATACCATCTCCTTCCCTGAGGCCTTTTCACTCGGGCTCAGCCAGGCTGAGCGTCTCTGGTTCTCCAGCTAGAAAACACCCTACCATCAGTCTTCTCGGCCTCCTTGTCTGTAAATCAATTCCCCTGGTGAATTCCTTCTGGTGTACGTGTTTATATGCATCCTCTCTCACTCTAGAGACCCCTAACGTAAACCCCTGTCCATCTCAGAGTTCTCAGCTCTTAATCGCTTGTGCAGTGACCCTTTTTCCAAATAGGGTAAAGGGACAATTCCAAAGATTAGGACCTGATCTACTTGAAGTCATACTACAAGGTTATATAAAAGGAATATAAATATAATTGCCAATTTTACCTGAAACTATTAATTTCCATTCATACCTAGGTAGAATATAAAATAGGACAGGATCATCCAGGATCTTAATCCTGGGATGGTGGAATGAGATGAAAGAACTTTTTAAAATTCATATTAAATGAAAGGAGCACATCATAATAATGTTTGGGCAAACTCACCTTTTCGAAAATACACCAAATTAAAGTGTTTTTTAAGTTGTGATTTAGTCAAATTTTTTTTTACTTATGTCAAAATTCGAAGACCTAATGGCCCCTTATACCTAAACATAGAAAACTTAATACTGTTTTGCCATATTTCAGCACTATGAAGTTTTCTGGAAACTTAAGAATTTAACCTACGACAGCACAGTTCACTAAACACAATCCTGTGAAATCACTTAAAAGGCAAGACTGCGCTTATTTTGCTTGAGTTGACTAAGAAGCTGAAAATATCTTAATTAACTCTCCATTAAAAGATATTTTAGCAACGTTATGAGAGTACACAAATAATTAAAACCCTAGAGCTTTCATTTCTTTTCCACATTTGTTTAGTTTAATTTTTCAGGTTTAATTTCAGCATAGCCAGGTTTGCAGTTGCTACATACAACTGTTTTTATATTTGTATATTTTGTTGTTGTTGTTGTTGTCAGGTGCCGTCAAGTCAGTATCTGACTCATAGCGACCCTCTGTACAACAGGGGAAACGCTATTGTCAGTGCTTCTCTGCTGTTCATAGGGTTTTCAATGGTGGATTGATTTTTGGGGGGAGTGGGTTGCCAGGTCCTTCTCCCAAGCCTACAGCTTCTGGTGTTCCCAGGCGGTCTCCCACCCAGGTACTAACCAGGCCCAACCCTGCTTAGCTTCCGAGATCTGGCGGGATCGGATGCCACAGGGCTATGACTGCAGGCTTGTATATTTTAGGCCAGAATTATTGCTTGCTCTCTCTCTCCCTCGCTCGCTCGCTCTCTCGCGCGCTCTCTCTCTCTCTCTCTCTCTCTCTCTCTCT
>VMDO01003834.1:102838-118911 GCA_007922755.1 Pedetes capensis
CTTTTTTTTTTTTTTTTTTGCGGTACTGGAGGTTGAACCCAGGGCCTCACACTTGCATGCTCTGCAAGTCCTGGACCACTAAGCTACACCCCAGCTCATTTTTTTACTTTTTGAAACAGGGTCTCACTAAATTATGCAGACTGCCTCTGGTCTTGAACTTTCGATCCTCCTGTCTCCGCCTCCCAAGCCTCTGGGATTACAGGCGTGCACCACTGCCCCCAGCAGGCCAGAATTATTTCTAAAGCCAACACTGATTTCTATATTACTTGAAATACATTTGACCTTAAATTTTAAGAGCTTTTAACGCTACTTATTTAGATGCAACTGATTAGTAAACTGCATTCCAGTTATTTCCAAAGCCAATATTAAGGAAGCTACCCACTGAATTTTAAACAAATCAATAGAACAATCTTCCAACTAAGACAAGTCACAATCTAACTTGATGTCACTTAGGAGTAAGAGCACCTTGTGGCATACATGCCCGTGGCAAAGATAACCCCACTGTGAAGCTTGTTCTGTCTTTTCTCTTCCAGTAAAAGACAGATAGGTTAAATTATGTACTTTTTTAAAAGGATGCACTTAAAATTTGCTGTCCATGAAATAATTAATAATTCAAAGTTTAAAAAAGAATCTTTTAAATCTGTGAAGTGTTTAAGTAGACTACAAACACTCATATGTGTCTGGATCCAAGCTCTTTCTCCTTCTTGTCTCTAAGAGTCTCTCCTCTCTAGGGCTCTTGCTTTCATTCTCGTCTCTAAAATTGAATTTCATTGCTCCATCTCTCTCTTTCATTTCCTTAGATTTTCCTTTTCAATTAGGCTCTCTCATCCATGTACAAAAAAAAGCCCTATCTTCTCTATGCTTGAAAGAAAAGAAGTTACTCCTCACTCCCTGCTTTATCATGCTACTATTTTTATCCCTTCCCAACACACTGGTAGATTCCACTCACTGTTTCCACTTCCTTGCCTCCCATTTACTCCTAAAATCCTCTCTAACCTACCTTACACAAGATAATAGTAACACATGGCATTAGTTTTCTTGTTAGTTCTGAGCATTTTTATTGTGGTAACATATACAGGACAGCCATTTTTAGATGGCCAGTTCTGTGGTATTTGACACATTTACAAGTATCACCATCATCCCTTACCAGAACTGTTTTCTTTTACCCAATTGAAACTCTTTGTCCATTAACAACAATCCCCATCCCTCCCTATTCCCACATTTCAGAAGCCACTGTCCTATTCTGAGTCTCTATGAATTTGACCACTGTAGGTAGCACATAGAGATGAAGTCATGCAATATTCGTTCCTTCATATCTGCCTTATTTCATTGAGCCTGATGTTTTCAAAGTGTATCCTAGGAGCTGCACCATTTCATGCTCCTGTCACCAGCAGCAATGTCCCAGTGTTCTGATTTCTCCATATCCTCACCAACCCTTGTTTTTTCATTTGTTTTTTTGTTAGTGTGTTTTTTTGATAATAGTCATCCTAATGGGTGTAAGCCTGCAGTCATACCACTGTGGCGTCCGATCCCGCCAGATCTCAGAATCTAAGGGAGGTCAGGCCTGGTCAGTACTTGGGTGGCAGACCTCCTGGGAACACCAGCTGCTGTAGACTTGGGAGAAGGACCCGGCAACCCACTCCCCAAAAAACAATCAGCCATCGAAGACCCTGAATAGCAGAGAAGTACTAATAATACTGTTTTGTCTTTTGTACCTAGGGTTGCTATGAGTTGGACACCGCTTCAACGGCACCTAACAACAATAAAATTGGGTATGAAGTGATATCTCATAGTGGTTTTGATTAAGTGATGTTTGAGCACCTTTTCTTGGGATATTTGCCATTTCTCTAACTTCTTTGGTGAAATAACCATTCAAGTTCTTTGCCCATTTTTAACTGGGTGGTGGTGGTGTCTTTTCACTCTGTTCACAGCACCTTTTAATGCACGAAAGTTAAATGGTACTGCAGTGGTACCTCCTCAGCGCTCAACCACAGTTTATTCTGAAAGGTTGGTTGAGTGCTGATCTGTTCATCTGCTGAGCATTTTTTTCCCATAAGAAATATTTTAAATGTATTTACTGGTTCTGATACCAACTGAATGGCTAACTCAGTCACACATATGCCATTCAGAAACTTAGCAATAAATTCTTTTTTTAATTCAATTGTTGTTCTTACAGTTTCTTCTTTCTTTCATTTTTCATATGTTAGAAGCTTTCTTGCATGCTGTGATGACCGTATGGTGTATGTATGTATATATACATAAAAGAGAGTTGTGAGATCATGAACACAGAACCAGGACAAGTCTTTCCTGCTTGAAATTCAGACACAAAATGACAGTTTCCCCTTTGTTTCACCTGGAAACGTCAGAGGTAGGAGTGGTGTCTCATATGAGTTTTAGCATGGAGGTGGAGTGCTAAGCAAGTGGTTGAGCAACAAACCAGAATTCTCTTGAAAACATTGGTGGTTGTTGTTGTTGTTAGGTGCTGTCGAGTCATGTCCGACTCATAGTGACCCTTCTGGGGTTTTCAATGGCTGATTGTTTCGGGGTTGTCTCTGGAGTGGGTTGCCACATCCTTCTCCCATTTTTGTGGTGCTGGGAATCGAACTCGGGACCTCAGAGACTACAGAGCAGCGCTCTACCAACTGAGCTAAATCCCAGCCTGAAAATATTGGTAGAGTATCAAAATGTTCGAACACAGAGCAGTAAGAATGCCAAGGTACTATTATATTTTAAGTGCAACTTATTTGAGCCTCATAACTACACTTTGAGTACAATTGTACAATGTACAATTATTATCATTCACATTTTATATAACAGGAAAGTCACAGAAGGTTTGAATAATGTGCCAACATCACATGGAAATAGTAGAGTTTAGGGTTGTGCCTCTGGAAGTTGCCTCCTGTGATGGTTAATCATGGTTGTCAACTTGATTGGGGAAGATCCAGGAGATTAGTAAATCACACCTCTGAGTGTGTCCATGAGGGTTTTTCTAGGAAAGACTAATTAACGGGGGAAGAACTACCCTGAATGTGGGAGGCACCACCTCATAGACTAAGGGTGTGCAGTGATAGATCATAGTGATTTTGGTGATATTTGAGCACCTTTTCCTGTAATACTGGCCATTCTATAACTTCTCTGGTGAAATAACCATTCAAGGTCTTTGCCCATTTTTAATTGGGCAAAGAAAAGGACAAAGAAAAACCCCAGCTGCTGTAGACATTCCCCTCCACACCACTCTCCCCTCCTTGGCAGCTATAATGTGGGCTGCTGTGCTGTGCTTTGCAGACCATGATGGGCTGAAACCTCTGAAACCATGAGGTAGGAGAAGTCTTTCCTCCCTTAAGTTGGTTACGTCAAGTATTCTGTCACAGAAATGAATATTTGACTACAGCTCCAGAACTCCTCAGTCATAGGCGCATCTTATAAGGAGCACCAGTGGCCTCCTGAATACCAAATCCATTTCTCTTTTCTGTTTTCCTTCTACCGCCTTTTTCTCTATCATTTTAAATGATGGCCTCCTTCTTGTGAAATTCTCTTTCCCTTGGCTCCTATAATTTTCACAGTTCTACTAATTCCATGAATAGTCTTCTCTTGGGCTGGGCTTTAGCTCAGTTGGTAGAGCGCTGCTCTGCAGTCTCTGAGGTTGCAAGTTCAATTCCCAGCACCGCAAAATGGGAGAAGGGCCTGGCAATCCACTCCCAAGGCAGTCAGCCATTGAAAACCCTATCAGGGTCGCTATGAGTCGGATACCGACTCGATGGCACCCAACAACAACAACAACAAGTCTTCTCTTACTCTGAACCTTTCTTCATTCTCACAATTCCAAGGGTCATTCTTCAGCCTCCCTCTGTGATCATTCCAAAGTCTCTAAGAACCACTTCATCCTCTCTAACAGGGGTTGAATTGTGTTCCAAAAAAGATGTTTAACTCTTAATTCAAACTGCCTGTGAATGTTCTCTAATTTGTAAATAATGTCTTTGCCCATGACATGAAGTCATTAGGGTGGAACAAAACCTAATATGACTGTGTCCTTATGAAAGAGAGAAATATGGACACAGAGAATGGTACACAGAAAGAGAAAATGACTAGAAGACACAAGGAGAATGTCATCTTCAAGCCAAGGAATGCCTGAGGCTACCAGCAGCTAAGAGAAATATGACAGATTTTTCTCTCAAAACTCTCAGTAGCAACAAACCCTGTCTACACCTTGATTCAGACTTCAAGTATCCAGAACTGTGAAATAATAAATTTTTGTTTTTTAAACCATCCGGTTGATGGTACTGTTATGACAGTCCTAGAAAACTAATATACTCTCTAAGGGTTTGGCGTCTTTAGCCATAGCACCCTAGTATCCAATCCCACATAATCTTGGAAGCTAAGCAGGATCAGCCTGGTTAGTCCTTGGATGGGGGACCTCCTGGGAACACAAGGTGCTGCAGGCTAGGGAGAAGGACCTGGCAAACCACTCCCAAAACAATCTGCCACTGAAAGTCCTGTGAATAGCAGAGAGGCACTGACAATGGTGCTAGTATGGCACAGTGTCTGGGAGTGTTTCATTCTATTGTACACAGGGTCGCTATAAGTCGAATATGACCTGATGGCACTTTTAACAATGACAACAACAAAAACAAGGGCTTGGAGGCAACTGTTTTGTGGACAATTTCCAAAACTCAAAACTCTAGTCCTAGTTTTCTTTCTTAGTTCTAGGTCTCTAATTCCAACAGGATTTCATAACTGCCCAATCATTGTTTCCTTTCCACAATGTTACTCTTCTCCCATGTCTCTTCCTTCTCACCTTTGACCCCCTCACTGTAACCTTCACAAATGAGATATCTTGGACCCCAGTCCCCCTGGGAAAACCACAAAGTCAACTACGGGTCCTTATATTCCACTCGTTTGAAGCTGTTTCCAGTTCTTTAATCCAAGAATCATGTGGGATCTGTTGTTTAGATCCATGAGTAAGAGTGAAGCTTCAGGTTCCCAGACCAAGGTCCCATGTATGGATTCAACTCTATTTCCTAGACAAAAGGATCAAAGGCATATTATTCCAAGTTATAGGACATAGAATATGCTATTTTTCCAGCTGATATTATGACCCTGCATCTGGGCACTGACCTTGTTTCTTCCTTCTTGAATATCCAAAGCTTTTCTTGAATAGTAATATATTTAAAGCTGGATGTTTGGGGGTGGGTATAGCTCATTTTGGGCTGGGATTTAGCTCAATTGGTAGAGCGCCACTCTGCAGTCTCTGAGGTCCTGAGTTCGATTCCTAGTACCGCAAAAATGGGAGAAGGATGTGACAACCTAGTCCAGAGGCAATCCCAAAACAGTCAGCCATTGAAAACCCTATGAGGGTCGCTATGAGTCGGACACGACTCGATGGCACCTAACAACAACAACAACAACAACAGCTCATTTTACAGCACATGTCTACCATGCACAAGGCCCTGGGTCTAATCTCCAGCATGACAGAATGAATGAATGAATTAATTAATTAATAGAATAAACTCGATGTTTGTACCTGAACCCCAGCCCAGTGGCTAGCGTTCTGAAACCACTCACAGATGTCCTTGAAGCCTAAACTTCCAACTCTTGCCTTGATTTGATCACCCAACATCATGCTTGACCACTATAAGGACACCACTGTGAAGCCACTTCAGGGACTCAGGTCAACTTGTTCATCTAATTCAGTGCCCACTGTCTATTTTCTTTTTTAATTTGCTCAAATGTGTTTTACAATATACAATTCGAAGGGCATATTGACATTTTTCTCCCTAATGACAGAGAAAATGATAGAGAAAAAGTCAATAGAAAGAAAATTTAGGAAAATTAGGAAAACCTTATCCTAAGAGCCTTACAGAGAGCCAGAAATGCAAGAAGTTAAATAACTCACGCAAGCTTACGTAGTTAGGATTTGTAGCACTAATACCGATACCCACACCTCCTGATTCCCAATTCAATGCTCGTTTCACTCCACACGTTTGTTCACTTCTGCATTTCTGAAATCTGCTGGTCAGGCAGAACTTCCTCCCAGCCTGTATCAGCCTCAGGAGGCCTCTACCTCCAGATCCCTGTTTCTTTCCATTTGTCCTCCCTTGCTGTAGCTAACTGACCCACATTCCCTTATATCCAAAGATTTGTTGGATGGGGGCTCTTGAAGGGATGATCAGAAGAATGAACTCTCTTCTGCAAAGGCTGAAAATGGCTTAAGAAATTCTAGAACAAGCAGAGCTCCATGAAGCAGTGTGCAAGTTTCCAAGCACATTCCCATGATGAAGACAGACATATTTTCAGAGAAAATTTTAAGGATGATATCGTGATATTCCACGTAGTGCCAACGTAAGCTGTAATTGCAGAACAAAAGAGCCCACATTTACTTTTTGAATAAACGGCACTCAGTACTAATTTCTCTCCCCTCCTTTTTTGCCCACTTTTCCATGTCAAGATGATGAATATTAACCCTTTGTTAATCTTCTCTTCCTTACCTAATTCTTGAAGACAGCAAAGCTGTTTTGTGTATTTCCATTTCCTGCCCTGGGCTGTGAGATGCTGAACGTGTAGGGGGAAGTTCATTCGTCAAAACATAGGCTCTGGACCAAGACTGCTCCTGTGGGAATCCCGGTCCCACCATCATTAGCTACGACCTTGAGCAAGTTACTTAACCTCTCTATAGCCTATTTTCCTCACTGTAGAATGGAACAATTAATAGTAGACTTGTCTCTGAGGGTTATTGGAAAGATTCAATAATTAATTTAAGTGCCTAGAATAGCACTTTCCTATAGGACTAGCTTTTTACCCTTTACTATTATATATGGACAGGAATAAGAAAATTGCACATCCAAATCCATGGAGGATTCATGAATGCTTGATAATCAGAAGAAATTTAACAATGAAGACTTGAGAAATCTCCCTTTGTCCATTGCCTTAGAATGCCTCTATACATCTTCCCCAAATACCAAAAAATATGCTGTTTTTCCAGCTGATATTATGACCCAGTATCTGGGCACTGACCTTGACAAAATGTATACCAAATATATACCAAAATGTATACATCATTTACAATGAATGTAAATAATTAGCTTTTATATAAGACACTCTTTTGATCTAATAAATATGTGTGACCCTCATAGAGTTTGTTAGACAGTGTCAGCCACTGACTTAGACATAGAGCAAGGAAACACTGCTGTACAGTCATTAAGGAAAAAAAACATCAGCCATGAGTATAGAGCCAGAGCAGTCTGCCAAACATAATTTCTTGTAAAAGATTGAGGTGAAGTCCTATTGTAAGTTATCTCAAGTGACCTATGTACAATTGTTAACCACTTAAAGATCTGTAATGAGTTATATCTCCCTGGCTCTTCATCGTATATACTTAAAACTTACAATATGAGTTAATTAATACAGAAGGCAAGAGAATTCATAAAAAGCTATAATATCAAATTGCACCATGTCTTGTTCTTCTGAGGCATTTCTTTCCAAAAGGGGAACAAAGATTTTATCCTCCTGAAGGATAGAGCATAAACAGAATTATACTTATTGTTAGTTCTATCCACTTATCGATTTTTGTAAAAGCCTACCCTGCAGTTCAAAATATTTTAATAAAATGTTATTTCCATGAGTTACAGTGTAATTTACAAAAATGAAAATATGAAGATTCATAGCCAGGCCCAAGCTAATCAGGGGGCCGAGGCAGGAGGAGAACAAGTTTGAGGCCAGAGGCAGCCTGAGCAACTTACAGAGACTCTGTCTCAAAATTTTAAAAAATTTTAAAAAATGACAGGGGCTAGGAATGGTGGAGTACTTGTCTAGCATGTGTGAGGCCCTGGGTTCAACCCTCTATTACCAAAATAAATAAATTAAATACATAATATTATGCAGATAAAACAGTTATGTAAATGTGATATAGGGTGATATAGGAGCATGGTTAAAGAAAAGAACCAGAAAACAAATTAATTCATCTGAATTTATAGGGATAACAAATTTATCGTATTTTGTAACATTACCCTAATATACTTACTTTTAAAACTTGTGACTGAAAATGAGTTCGTCACTCTTCCAAAATGTCAATAGAGTTATATTACAAGGGAAGCAACGGCCATATAAACAAACAATCTCCAACAATTACAATTTATTAAAAGAGATAAACAAAGAAGATGTTGATCAAAACAAATTTCATCGTCTTAGGGAATTAGATGCGAAGTCTCCCTTGTGATTGTGGCCGCAGAGCACCACAATACAGTCTGCAGCCTTGTAAACAACCCACGTGGTTACTGGGAAAGGGTGACTTCACCGGATCTTTTTGGACTTTGAAACACTAGACTGAATGTCCAATGGCAAGACGCCTGTTCTGATAAGCTCGTCTTAATCTAAATACCTGCCTTTCTTCTATTCTCCATTGACTCTCCCAGCCCCGAAGACAGTGGCTGTGGCATCTGATCGAAGATAAACTCTTGCGCCTGTGTTTCACCCTCATTGAAGAAAACCTTTGAATCTGTAACTCGGTAGGAAGATTCTTATCACATCATCTTCAGTTGCCAGGAATTCAAAAAGTGGGCCATGGCAGCTCCTTGTGGAATCTGGCCTCTCTGCTTGTCTTCCTTCAAAGAAAAATAAAATAGTATCAGCAGAGAATACGTGGCTGAGGTTTGTGCACTTAACCAGAAAGACCCTGTAATCCCTTCTGTGGGAATTTATTGAAACCATGTGTTAGCTCTGCTGAGGAAAGGCTATCAGATGTTCCAGATCATGCTCTAGAAGCATTACAGTTCTAATTTCATTCCACTTCTGTGTTCCTTTAACACTGTACGTATTAGCACAGCTTCAACGTGGCACAAGGTAGATTTCGCTTTTGAGAGGTCAATGCAAAGGAGACCAAATCAGAAACAAATGTTAAACTGACATTCTTAATCAAAAGTTGTCTCCCCAAGTTTATAAAATGTATTTTAACAAAAATATCACAAGAATTATTCCGCCCAAAATTATTAGCCTCAGTAGCTATAAGCATTTAAGGAAATGCTTTATTTCCAAGTTCCAAAGACTCCAACATCCTAAGCCTGGTTCAGGCAAACTTATGAGTAGGGAATTATGTTCAGCAATTTTGTTCTCCCAATTTTGCTCTCTCCTGCTATTTATCCCCCTGAGTAACTGTCTTACTCCCCGTTCATCATTTCTAGACTCCCTTGGCTTGAAATATCAGACTAACCTACTAATATGCAAAGGAGACCCAGATCAGAAACAAATGTTAAACTGACATTCTTAATCAAAAGTTGTCTCCCCAAGTTTATAAAATGTATTTTAACAACAATATCACAAGAATTATTTTCCCCAAAATTCCCCCATGCTGATGTCTGAAAGAACCTCAAGAAATACAAGTTCAAACGGTCTCTTTCTAAACTAATTGAAATTCTACCAATTAGAGGTGCAATTGAATCCACCTGTTTCACCCCCAAAAGCACTTTCCCATATTAGCCTTCAATGAATCAATTCATGTTTAGTTAACTTGCAACCACCAAGATTTAGTATCTATTTTTTCCTAGCATTTTAAAACCCTGGGTCCCCTTCCTTCAGTAATATTTAGTCAATATTCATTGAGAAGCAAACTTCACACAAAATGCTAAATCTGACAATACAGAAACAACATACAAATCCAACAGAGCGTAAATAACATGGGAGGGAGAGCGAGACTCTTCCATGACAGCAAGGGCCGTGTTTGGTTCTCCTTTTGGCTTCTTGTGGTGCCAAGCCTTCCAGATTATGCACATCTGTTTCAGATTCGTTTTAAAATTGGTTTATAATTCCTGCAATGGGAAGATCAAATGAGTTCACAACATTCTGTTTAGTAAATTGAAATAAAGCCAGGTTTAGAAAGTTACTGGAATCCACAGATAATCAAATCCCCACTTCTCAATTTCATGAGTTTCTGTCAAATTCTAAATAGCAATCAAAGTGAAACTACATTGCCAGCCAGAAAAACACGAATCATTATTCACATTTCATAACCATTTCTAAGTATCTGATGAGATTCTCTTCTGGTATTTGCAGTCTTACTTTTATTTTTGTTTGAAAGGTTCTTATGAGTTGAGAGATTTCCAAGAAGACATCAGAGAAGTGTTTTGAAATGTTATCTTCTTGAAAAATTGTCCATTGAATCAGTGACATTTATTTTGGAGTAAACTATTTATATCTACAACTGCATTGTATTTGATGAAATTATTTAATTCTAAGTGACCCTTCTCAGAACCTTCTCACTCCCATTTAAACACTATTCTACTGCCCAGCTGTGGTAGACAGGGAAATACGGTAGAACCAGGTCAGTCACCAACTCTCAGATAATTTGCAATTGACTTGACTTGTTGTCATTAGGTGTCATTGAGTCCAGTCCAACTCATAATGACCCTCAAAGGGTTTTCAATGGCTGACTGTTTCAGGATTGCCTTGGGAATGGGTTGCCACGTCCTTCTCCCATTTTTGTGATGCTGGGAATCGAACTCAGAACCTCAGAGACTGCAGAGTAGCACTCTACCAACTGAGCTAAATCCCAGCCCGACTTGACTTGCAGTTTGGTAGTTTTTCTTCCCTTTACTTCCCTCCTCAGACCTGAAGCTTCACCCCTGGTGGCGCTGGGAACCCTGGATAAGACAGTGAGCTTATGGGTCCAGAAAGAAACAAGAGAAGGAAACATAATCCTCAGGGAAGGATTCAGTGGGTTAACTTGGAAACTTAAAGAAATGTGCACAGTGATATGAAAACAGACTTCTAAAAACAGTCTCTTGGTAAACGGAGAGAAGAGGATGAACAAGGCAGCTGCCTTGGCCTGGTCATGCACCCCTCTGTTCTGTTTTAATGTACATCTATTTTTTTCCCCAAATACCTTCACTTCCCTTTGCTATAACCAGAAATTCTACCCAATAGAAAGTCGGGCCTGGTGGTGCACACCTGTCATCCCAGCGCTTAGTAGTCAGTGGCAGGAAGATCTTGAGTCCCAGGCCAAGCTGGACTACATAAATATTGAGACCCTGTCTGAAAGAAAGAAAGAAAGAAAGAAAGAAAGAAAGAAAGAAAGAAAGAAAGAGAAAGAAAGGTAAGTAAGTTAGTTCTTAGGACTTAAAGCAAAATGTATTCATTGACAAAATCCATGTAAAATTACTCTGCAAGAAAGAAGAAAGAAAGAAAGAAGGAAAGAAAGAAAGGAAGAACGGAAGGGAGGAAGGAAAAAGCACTTGAAGTAACAAATCTATGCTTGAAAGTGAAAATACCTCTGGGAGGGTTAAATTTAACACCTTTCACAGGAACATTCAATGCTCTGACTCTGTGCTACACTGGTACCTGCAAGTGATGATATTCATGAAATGAGGAAAACACAATCCTTGGTCATCTATAACCAATATCTGGTAGTAAGGAAAGGAATGTAAATAAACAGTTCATGGTGATGCATCATATGGTATAATAAAAAGTATGTTATAATCTTTTGTATAATGATCTCTCAAGAGTATTGGTGAAGGCTTCACTGTGAAAATGGTTTTTAATATCTTTAGAGCCAGAGTGCAGAGGGTCACCTGAAGGTTCCCCACCAAAGAAGAGGGGTCACAGCGTTCCACGAACAGAGGATGGTCTGTGCAAGGCAGGAGGGCCTGAAAGGGTCCCCTTGGCAATGAAGAAATATTTGGTCTGACAGTGGGGTATTGGGTGGGTGTGGGGAGCCACAGAGCTGATATGGAACAAGGTGCGGATGCAGAGATGACCATTAGACTACCAAGGCCAAAAGAGTTCTGTCCAAGAGATTAAACTATATCTTCCAGTTAAAGAAAAGGCGTGAAAATATTGGAAAGGTGTGAGGGTGCCAGATCTATACTTTAAAATATAATTTCAGCAGTGGAACTTTTTTTTTTTTTTTTTTTGTGGTACTGAGGTTTGAACCCAGGTTCTGAGGTTTGAACCCAGGGCCTCGTGCCTGCATGCTCTGCAAGTGCTGGACCACTGAGATGCACCCCCAGCCCATTTTTTTTACTTTTCTGAGACAGGGTCTCGCTAAGTTACGCAGACTGCCTCTGGTCTCCAACTTGCGATCCTCCTGCCTCCGCCTCCCTAGACGCTGGGATTATAGGCGTGCGCCACCACGCCCGGCTAAACTTAGTTATGTCTGTGTTGACTTGGAATCAAACCCGGGTCAACTGCTTGGAAGGCAGCTATGCTCATCACTATACCACCAACGCTCCACGCAGTGGAACTTTCTTAATGAAGCACATTTGCTTGTTCTGAGGGAGCTGGAAAGCTACAACAAGGAAATGGGAAAGGAGAGAGGGTTAGAGCCATGGAAGCAGGGGCTGCTTTGGGGTCGCAGTCTTGCAAGGGAGGCTGGAAAGCAGACTTGGAGCAGAATGGGAATGGAAGGCACATGAAGGAGACAGAGAGGCAGGAGGAAATAATAGCAAATTTGAACCTGAGTTTTTTTGAAGAGGGTTGGCCAACTATGACTCATATGTAGTTACTGAGCAATACCAGCTAAGAATGTTTCTACTTGCTTAAATGCCTGGAAAAAAATATCCAAAGGAAAATATGATGGCTATAAAAATTATATAAAATTTAAATTTCAATGTTCAGTAATAAAGTTTCATTCTAACACAGCCATGCTCCTTTGTTTTACATATCATTTTAGCTGCCTTTGCTCTAGACAGCAGAGTTGAATACCTGTAAGATTACATGTCTTGGAAAACCTAAGAATTTTTCTATCTGGCCTTTTACGGAAAAGTCTGCAAATTATGTCCAAAGAAAGTCATAGGTCTAGAAATAGGAAAATCATCCTTCTTCTTTCCTCCAGCTACTGGGTCAAGGAAAGTATCCATGACATACAAGCAATGTAAACATCTGTGCCCTGTCTGTGCTACAAAGGATTTTCAAGGCCTAGAAGTCTTGCCATACTCTTTTGTTTGAACACACAGGGCTGTCTGCCCCTCTCTGAAACCCAGTTGCTACTCCGCAGTCTCCTGCACCAGAAATCCAGGAACCAGGATCCAGAATGTTAACCATAATTGCTATAATTCAAGTCCTTTCTAAAATGGGTTTTAAAGAGGATTTGGTGGGCTAATTTGGAAATTTTAGGGAAATGCTCACACTGAAAACAGACTTCTAAAAACAGACTCTTTGTAAATTGTAGAACTGCATATGATAGTTTAAGTTATGGTGGGATTTTCGTTCCTGTGGTTGCACCTAAATTGATGTGATTTAATCCTATTAAGGCTCATCAAAGGTGACTGGGTTTGTAAGCATGCTAATAAAGTTTCCCTGATTGCTATATACTCACTTCTCCAGGTTACTATTGGGAAACTAGTGTATGAGGCAGACAGGATATGAATTAGAGATTCGTTTTACGAATTGGAATCTTCCACCGACTTCAAATTATATCTAGAAGAAAAAATGTTGAGGGGAGGATTCAACAGGTTCTTAGGACTTAAAGTAAAATGTATCCATTGATAAAATCCATGTAAAATTACTCTCCAAAAACATTTGTAGTTTTTCAGGCTTAAAATGGTTCCATTAACTGTTTTAAGGATTTTAATTTCATCCATTGCAGAAATAATTTTGCAGTGCTTAGAAGGTACCTGGATCCACGTCTGTCCAGGCCTATGGACACAAAAATAGATAAGACATGGTCCCTTTTCTCAAATAACTTACCCTTACAGAGGAAATACCATGTGGGCCAACCAAGAAAGTAAAAACAAAAAACAATAGAAGATTCATAGATGAAAATTAAAGTGGGCTTAGTTTGGTTAAGACACGAAGGGAGGAGCCACTTCAAGATGAATGTGTTAATATCTATGAGCATCCGGAGATCTGTGGCAGAAAAGTTAGCTGGGAGCGTGGGTCTGGGCACCACTGTTACCATGGGAGGGATCCCGGAAGTGGGCACCAAGCCTTAGTCCTTGGTCATGTTTATATATGAATGTACAAACAGACCCAGAGGGGACCGTAGAAGATGGTTTATTTAGAATTAAAAGAAAGCCAGTGAGAGCCAGGGTAGACAGGCTTTGGGGGAGCGGGTTGGGGACCTACCCCCACATGCAGAGAGGGGAGTGGAGGAGCAGTCTGGAGAGTTAGGTTGGCGTGAGGGGAGGGAGATGGACAGAAACGGAGAGGGAAATCCATGCTTTCTGACGCAGAGATCAGAGTGCAGGCCGGTCCAGGCGTGAAGACCCAGGCACAGCTGCGTTTGTGCTTCTGAGTCAGAGGTCCAGGATCCCACAGGGGCAGCATCGAGGCCAGGGCATCTCCGAATAGCTTCGTGGAGCCTCGGGCATCTGGGAGCCACCGCTGCAGATTTCTGCAGGGTGCTGTGCCCCTTGCTGAGAACGGCAGACCTTGCTGAGCCTTGCAGGAGACTGGACGCTGCAACCAGCCTGGGACACTGAGAACAGGGCCAGGGTGAGGCACTGCAAACCGTGGGCTCTGCTGGGAACCCTGGCAGCTGGGGACATCTGGACACTGCACGGAGGGGGAGGGTCTTCTGGGGTGTTAAGTCCCTCACTTTGATCTTGTCTTCAGGTGTGCCAGGTTTCCACCATCCCTCAGCCTAGGCTGGCCTCCCTGAGCTTCAAAACAGGTCTTTTTCTTTATCATAGGGGAGGTGCTTCATATAAGAATCCCCTTCCTACCCAGATGTGGAGGGTCTGTGTCCTTTATATGTCAGGAGAGTGTCTAGTCATAGACCTGGCCACCTGTGAGAGGTGTTTTCAGGTTATGTTGTCGTTGCTGTTAGGTGCCCTCGAGTCAGTATCCGACTTAGGGTTTTCAATGGCAGACTGATTCAGGATTGCCTTGGGAGTGAATTGCCAGGCCCTTCTCCCATTTTTGCGGTGCTGGGAATTGAACTCTGGACCTCAGAGACTGCAGCCCAGCGCTCTATCAACTGAGCTAAATCCCAGCCCTTTCAGGCTGTAGATGACTACAAATTAGGCCATATGTAAGAAGGTATAGTCTCCAAGCAACCATGCTGTTCGTAAAGAATGCTACCTGTCACTGTCCGGAGTGTTTTATTCTGCTGACATAAGGTCCTCTCAGTTGGACCCCACTCGACAGCACCTGACAACATTAACAATTTCAGAGAGATTACTCACCTATGTAAGAGGCAGTAAAACTTGTGATCAGGTCATTTTCTTCACTCAATAGCTATCTAATCCAACTCTTCTCCGAATCATAAACTCTCATATCTATTTTTTAAGGGAAGATCTGTAAGAACACCCAGCAGACAGAAGCAGTGTTTATCATACTGACGTTGGTGAATGGAAACAGTAGTCTACATAAATGATAAGGCATCCTGATTCACACTTTCTATTTATTTTGACAAGATCATCCCTACTCAGCCCTGTCTGGAGAGGCTTATTATAAACATATTCTATCTACACTCCCCCACACGTCTGTCAGTTTGCCTCACTGTGGGGGCTTGTGTGTTGCAATGAGGCTGAGAGCTCTGCCACTGTAACCTCGGACATGAGCAAGGTTACCCATGGTGGACAGGTTTTCAGCTGAGCTTCCGGACTGAGACAGACTTGGGAGTAGGACCTGGCGAGCCACTCCCGAAACAACTAGCCATTGAAAACCCTATGGATAGCAAAGAGACACTGTCAGATATAGTGCCGGAAAATGAGGCCCCCAGGTTGGAAGGCACTCAAAAGACTACTGGGGAAGAGTTGCCTCCTCCAAGTAGAATCTACCGTGATGACGGAAATGGAGTAAAGCCCCAGGGTGCTCAACTTGCTGATGTGGCATGACTCAAAATGAGGAGAAACAACTGTAAGCATCCATTAATAATTGGAACATGGAATGTACGATAACAAATTATGGATAACACTTCGGAAAATGGGAATACCAAAACACCTAATTGTGCTCATGAGAAATCTGTACATGAACCAGGAGGCAGTTGTTTGAATAAAACAAGGAAACACTGCATGGTTTAAAGTTGAGAAAGGTGTTCATCAGGGCTGTATACTTTCACCCTATCTCTTCAATTTATACGTTGAGCAAATAATCCGAGAAGCTGGATTTTATGAGGAAGAACACAGCATCAAGATTGGAGGAAA
>VMDO01003834.1:119011-136035 GCA_007922755.1 Pedetes capensis
CAACTTCACAATAAATGGAGAAAAGATTGAGGTTGTCCAAGATTTTGCTTTGCTTGGCTCTATAATCAACACCCGTGGAAGCAGCAGTCAAGAAATCAAAAGACGCATTGCTCTAGGAAAAGCTGTGGCAAAAGATCTCTTTAGAGTATTGAAAAGCAAAGATGTCACATTGAAGACGAAGGTGCGTCTGACTCATGCCGTGGTTATTTTCAGTGGCATCCTATGGTTGTGAAAGCTGGACATTGAACAAGAGAGGCAGAAAAAGAATTGATGCTTTTGAATTGTGGTGCTGGAGACGTCTATTGAATATACCATGGACTGCCAAAAGAACCAACAGATCTGTCCTAGAAGAGGTACAACCAGAGTGCTCCTTGGAAGCAAGAATGGCCAGATTGCATTTTACATAATTTGGACATATAGTCAGGAGAGATCAATCCCTGGAGAAGGACATCATGTTAGGGAGAGTGGCACAGCAACAACAACAATCTACACTGGCCCACCTGCTGTTTGCCTAATTTGTTGCCCTGCCTTCTCCTAACTCAGATGTTAATTCCCTGGAACCTAACATAGCTAGTGACTCAAAGTACTAATTGCATAATAAACACCGGTTGACTAACTCTCAAGAACCAGTTGATTTCTGGATAAAAATGAGGACTTTGTTTTTCCAATGGTTCTAACGTTTCCTGCATTGTAGTGAACTTGTTTTTCACTACACATTAGCCCTCCACCCCTCCTGTAACAACAGTGCTATTTCTCTTTGGAGATCTACCTGGAGATAGCCCTGGGTACAATTCTGGAGAGTTTCACCTCTTCCCCTGGCCAAGATAAGAGAATATGACCAGGTAGACAGTGATGGGGCTGGGATTTAGCTCAGTTGGTAGAGTGCTGCGCTGCAGTCTCTGAGGTCCTGAGTTCAATTCCCAGCACCACAAAAATGGGAGAAGGGCCTGGCAACCCACTCCCAAGGTAATCCTGAAACAGCCATTGAAAACCCTATGAGGGTCGCTATGAGTCGGATACCAACTCGATGGCACCTAACAACAGACAGTGATGAAGTTTTCTAGATATAATTTGAAATCTGAATAAAGGTTACACAGGAACTGAATATGGTCAGAATTTCCTCTTTCCAATATCTGAAGCTATTCTATGTCTTGTCTTTTTCCCTAACACTGGGTCTTGAGATTTACTTTGATTCATGATTCACTCTGTACATTGTAATCATTTACTTTGTCTTAACTCATCCAGAATTAGATTGTGTTGCTTATAACAAAAGAATTCTAAAGATACATAGTTCTAAGGTTCTATGAAACCACAAGAACAGCAGGAAGAAGTAGAAAAGAACACAGAAGTATGTAGAGTGGAGAAACATACTAAAATACATAATGTTTTACAAAAGATGAGTTGTAATGTACTTTTTAATTAATAAAGATGAGTCTGAGGTCAGTGACTTCAAGATTTCCTGAGCATAATAATCACTTGAGGTGCATGTTTAAATGTATACTTCCAGGTCTTGCTCCCAAAGGTTCTGATTTGGAAGGGCTACATGCCTGGGAATCTGCATAGTTTATAAGCTTCCCAGGTGATTCTTAACCCAAGCTTTGGGAAACACTGCCTTCATTCCTTCTATACACAAAAATGGCAGTTAATCAAATCTGTTAGCACAGCAAAACTTGCCTGCTCCCTGCTCTGTTACCAAGGAGTGCCAAATTTCTAGAACAATAACTGTTTTATAAAAAGTTTTAGCTTTGCCAATGACAACCTTCTAAATGAATTTCAAAGATATATATAACAAATCAGCAAAACTGTTTTCCATTTTTTATTTTATTGAGCAAAGGCCAATGAGATTACAAAGGAAATATTTAGCCTTAGAAAACTAAAACTACCAATTATATTGAACAATCCAATTTTTATAATTTATATAAAAGTGGTTTTCATACAGACATAATTTTCTTCTCTGTAGGTCTTTTATATACACTAACAGTCATTTCAAATATCACTATCTGCATAAGAAAACCTCTACCATAACAGTTGACAATTCATTATGACAGGGTATCTCTTAAAAAGGAAGTGGGGTATTGCTGACATATTAATGTTTGTTGTTGTTAGGTGCCGTCGAGTCGCGGATCCGTGACTCATAGCAACCCTCATGGGGTTTTCAATGGCTGATTGTTTCAGGATTGCCTCAGGAGTGGGTTGCCATGTCCTTCTCCCATTTTTGTGGTGCTGGTAATTGAACTCAGGACCTCAGAGACTGCAGAGCAGTGCTCAACCAACTGAGCTAAATCCCAGCCCCACATTAATGTTAGTAGACTAATTCTACAGGTAAGGTTATTGTTAAGACAAATATATAATATACCATGTAATTCTCACATATATTTAAAAATTGATTTTATGTTTTTAAACAGACAAGGTAACAACAAAAATGAATATCATATGTAACTACATATGCAGTCTTCTTTAATGTGATTGGTACATTGATGCTTTCCAGATACAAAAGAAAAAAAAATTCTATGAAATAAATATGTTACAGGAAATAGTCAAAGCCTATGCCTGACTGTGTTTGTATGCAATGCCCAGTTTGATTAACCTACTATTTTGCTTGACTATTTTTATAATATTATCCAATAGATTCCATGCAAAACTTTCATACAGGGCACAAAAAATAGTATTTTAAAATTCTTTATAAATTTTAAATTCCATTCAACATGACTCAACCATCATTTCTTGAATACAAAGAAAATGCTTGTGATTTTATTGGATACTGGAAAGGATGCCAGAAAATGTGTAGAGTGCAAGATTTTATAAAAGAACTATAAAAACAAGTGTGGTGATTGATCTTGATTGTCAACTTGATTAAAATTAAGAAACACCTGGGGGATTAGTAAAGCCCGCCTCTGGGAGCGCATGTGATGGAATTTCCAGAAACCATTATATCATAAGGACTCTGACCTAGTACGTTGATTAACCCCTTGATGGATTCATAATACGATGGCATTATTGGGAGATGGTGGAAAGTAGGAGGTAGGGCTGGCTGAAGGAATAAGTCACTGTGGTTGTGTCCTGCGTAGGTATATTTTGCCCTGGCCTCTTCTGGCTCCCTTCAGCTTCCTGTCTGCCATGATGTGAGTCCTCTGCTCCTCTGCTTCCTGTGCTCAATGAGGTAAAGATGGCTCTCTGCCACGTGCTCCTACAGCCATGATATTCTGCCCAAGCAGAAGGGGCCACGCAACCATGAACTGAACCCTCTAAAACCACAAACAAAAGTAAATTTTCTTCCTTTAAGTTGTTCCCTTTGGGTTTCAGCTACAAAAAAGGTAACTAATAGAACATGAAATTTAAAAGGCAATTTTCAAAGCCAGGGGCTGATAGAGACATCATCTAGGGGAACACGGAGCCCAAGCATATGGGCCTCAGAAAGCCCCAGTATTAATAGCAAAGTGAACAGAAGATTCTGTTTTCCCTGCCTTCCTTCCTGCACATGACACTCTCGGAGTTAGCAAGCGAGGGAACACTCAATAAAAACCAGGGACTGAAACACTGAATTAGTATCTGTAAATTAGTCATGGAGTTGGAGAATAACTCTCATTATTTATACACAAATTCACTGAAACAAAACAAATAGTATGAAATAAACAGAGAACTTTTTTTTATTAGAGCTTCAGGCTCTAAATCATTTTTTAAAAGCTATTTTTCACTACGCTGCTGGAACATGTGACAGTCACAAGAGACCATGAGTGTTGTAACATTTACCAAACATTCCCTTTCCATAGCTGAGACAGGATTAAGTTAGAGGGAAATTAATAGTCTCCATATGTTTTGCATGGGGTTTTGGCTTCTGCTCTCCTGTAATCTTAGTCAGATAATCCTTACTTCTGATGATGGTCTCAGACTATAGAGGTAGTTCCCATTGCTTTCTTGATTAGCATCAGGAATATGGAAAATTTAAACCAATTCCAAGTGATTCAGCAATTTTTGTTTTGCTTTGGAATTTATTTTATTATTGCTATAATTTATTTATTTTAATTGACATGCAAAAATATACATATTTATGGAATATCATGCATAATATATTATACTATTAAAATCAGGGTAAACATATGTAATGTATCTCCTAATCTTTCATCACTCTTGTGGTGAAAACATTCAGAAATCCTTTCTTCTAGCTTATTTGAAATATATGCTATGCATTATCACTATAGAGTACAATAGAAAAACAGCATTTATGTCTCCAATTTATCTATAATTTAGTTCCCATTGATCAGCCTTGCTCCACCCCATGCCCCACTCTCCCCACTCCCGGTAATTACTATTCCATATGCAACTTCTATGGGATGTTCTTTTTTAGATTCTACTTATCAGTGGGATCAAGTGGTATTTGTCTTTCTGTGCATACCTTATTTTACCTAACATAATGACCTCCTGCTCCATCCATGTTGTCACAAATGGCAGGATTTTATTGTTTCTATGGCTGCACATTACCCTGTTGCATCTACGTACCATACTTTCTTTATCTTTTCATCAGTTGATAGATACTTAGGTTGCTTCCATTTCGTGGCTATTGTGAATAGTGTTGCAACAAAATGGCAGTGCAGATGTTTGTTCAACACAATGATTTCATTTTCTTTGTCTATAAATCCAATTGGGAGAAGTGTGTGACACTCCACCCCTGAAGCAATCCTGAAACAATCAGCCATTGAAAGCCCTATGAGGGTCGCTATGAGTCAGACCCAACACCATGGCACCTAACAACAACAACAACAACAACATATGTCCAGTAGTGGGACTGTTGGATCATGTGGTACTTGTAGTTTTTTTAGGAAACACCGCACTACTTTCCATAATGGCTATGCTAATTTACATTCCTACTAACTGTGTGCAATGCTCCTTTTCTCTACATTCTCTCCAGAACTTTCTATACTTGGCCTTTTAAAAAATAGCTATTCTAACTAAAGTGACATCTTATTGTTGTTCTGATTTGCATCTTCTTGATGATCAGTGAGTTTGAGAATTTTTATATATCTGTTATCTGTTTATGTGTCTTTTTTTAAAAAAATGTCTGTTTAGGTCTATTGCCCATTTTTAAAATCAGATTATTTGCTATTGAGTTGAGTTCCATATGTCTTCTGGATAAAAAACCCCTTGTCAGATGTAAAGTTTGCCCATTTTTTTCCCATTCTGTAGGTTGTCTCTTCACTCTGTTGATTATTTCCTCTAGTCTGATATAATACCATTTATCTGTTTTTGCTTTAACTACTGTTGGTTAAGTACCCACATGATGCTCAGTTCTCCAATAGATACTGGGGAGGATGCAAAAGATGGTTCACACGGTCCCTGATCTCTATAAGCTATACGTCTTCCAAGGTAAACAGACAAGAAATAGATGAAATACAGTAGGATGGCAGGTGAGGCTTTTAGAGACGGTAATGTTGGTAATGATGATCCTTAGCAAGGAATTATTATATAACAATGCACTTAATTTTAGTATTCAAGAGAATGCAGTATAAATAATCTTAATAAAATCAGGAACATATTCTGCAGAGTAGAAATGTATACAATGTTAATCAATGGTTGCTCCTTTCAATGATTGGAGGGTTGGCTCACACTAAAAAAGACATGGATAATAAAACAGGTTAATTCTGCATCTGTTGGAATGCACATCTGGAAGAGTCTCCTCTCGATGAACATTGATCCTCAGACTCACTTAAGCCTGAGGCAACTTGAAATGAAAATAATACATGGTTGGCCACTTCAAAGTCATGCCCAGCAGAGTCACATAGAATTATCAGTAACGAGTAATAAACTGAGAAATTAAGTTTGAAGAAGTCTACAGTGGAATTAAGCCCCAAAGGGGTGCTTTATTTCCTTCTGTTTGGAAGCCACATAGCATTATAACCAGCCTGTCTTTTTGGTGTACTTTTTGCCAGAACTAATTACAGTGTTGTTACCTGCATTCCCGTGCTAAACGTGGGTGACTCTTTGGAGGTAAAAAATAGCTTGACATTTTATGCATTACATTGTTGCTATGTGTTACCAGCACAAAGATGTAGGTTTTTATAAATTCATTTTATTCATGGTGATGTGGAACTATTTTAGGTCCAATATAAAATGCTATAGAGCTTTGACAAGTTTTTCATGATGCAAAAGGCAATTGGTAGTGGAGAGTACCTATTTTTAAGAGCTTTGAAGTCAGATTAAACTATTTTACAAGCAATACTTAGACAATATTTTAACAAATAAAACTACAGATAAATTTATTAATACAAAAAGAGGATAATAAGCCAGGCCCGGTGACACCACCTGTAATCCCAGTGACTCGTGTGTGGAGCCAGGGAGATAGTGAGCTTGAAGCCAGAGGCAGGCTGTGTAACTTGGCAAGATCCTGACTCCAAATATAAAATTAAAAAGGGACTGGGGGTGGAGCCCAGTGGTAGAGCACTTACAGAGTGTGTACGAGGTCCTGGGCTCAGCCCCCAAGTACCACAAAAAGAAAGAAAGAAAGAAAGAAAGAAAGAAAGAAAGAATTTAACAAGTATTTGAAGGTCAACTTGTAGTAAAGATAACATAATTCTTTTTTTCTAAAAACAGCCATGAATGTATCACCTATAAAACAATTTATAATGAGTTGGGGAGGAAAGTGAACTGTTAGAATAATAGCCTACTTGGTTTGCAGTGTTAAATGTCTCCTTCTGTACCATACCATTTCCCATTTTACAGCTTCTCCCATGTGCAGCATACGTGACATAGGGGTCCACATAGGAGACTGGAACCTGACTATCTGCACCAAGCCTTTACAAAGCTAGTCAAAAACGTATTCTGAGTGCTCACCTTGTTCCAAGCGCTGTTCCAGTCAGTCTCTGAGGATTTATTTAGAGTTCTATAGAGGATTTCCAGTGAAGACGTGGATGCAGGTGGTAGGGCTGCCTACACTTTCAGAAGATTTGCAAGTCCCACCCAAGGATCTCAGCTACCTTCTTCCCTATTCTCTGTCCCAAAACGCCAGCCACCACATGCACGCGTGTAAGTACACTTACAGAAGCCCCCATGTCCTGTCAGTAGCCAGCAGTGGAGGCCTTACCAAGCCCAGTGTAATGCCTAGGGCGCCGCTGGGGATTTGAGCAGAAAGGTCAAGTGCCGAACAGCAGAGCTCTCTCAGATGGCTTCAAGGAAACCAAACCACCTCTTCCTTATCCTGTTTATTTCATGTGTCAGAGCAAAATGCCTCAAGAATGGTGTCCGTATTCCAGTGAACATCTTAAAAGCCAAACGATCAAATCATGGTCTGGTGTTTCCATTTAACTGCCGTTATTCTTAAATAAATTTGATGTGAAAATTATCAGAACTACAGAATAAAGAAAGGAATAAATCATTTTGCTGTACTCATTAGTACTTCCTAAACTCAGCCATATCATAATACACCAAAAATCACAATGTATTTGTGTCTCACTGTGGTAAGGAAAACCTGCAATCATACCACAGAGGCATCCAGTCCCGTCAGATCTCAGAAGCTAAGCAGGGTCAGGCCTGGTTAGCACTTGGATGGGAGACTGCCAGGGAACACCAAGTGCTTGGGAGAAGAACTCATTAACCCACTCCCCAAAAAACAATCAGTCATTGAAAACCCTATGAATAATAGAGAAGCACGGCAGTAGTGTTTTGCCTGTTGTATGTCGGGTCTCTAGTCAGACACTGACTTGATGGCACCTAACAACAACAACAAAGGTAAGGGAATGCTTCAAGGTGGACCTCTTGGAGGTTCTGGATGCCCCCGGTCCTGGAAACTCATATCTCAGCCAATCTGTAGTCCATTCGTGTACATAATGTGGGAAGCTCTGATCCAAGAATTTGCTAGTGCTTTATCTCCAACTTTGTTTTTTCTAGCCACCATCTCTTCTAAAACTTTTAGTAAGACTGGGATACATCTGCAGAGGACAGGTTTAAAATTTGAAATGGCTGTTGGAATAAGTCTTTTTCCTGATGAGATGGCACACGTGAGATGAAGAAAAAATCACAGAGAAAAACTGAGCAAGCGCTAACCAGCCCAACCCTTTTTGTTTTACAAATGAGAAAATTAGGCAAGAAGTTCATACCTATGTGTTGAGTGGCAGGGCACTGTGAAAATAGGCGAAGGCTCCAGCTCTTAGCTTCTACTCTTGGGCTCTTTGCACAACACCAGTGATTCTCAAGTGGGGTTCCCAGACTGGCAGCATCAGCATCGACTGAGAACTCGGTTGTTGTTGTTAGGTGCCGTCGAGTCGGTATCCGACTCATAGCGACCCTCATAGGGTTTTCAATGGCAGACTGTTTCGGGATTGCCTTGGGAGTGGATTGCCAGGTCCTTCTCCCATTTTTGCGGCGCTGGGAATTGAACTGGGACCTCAGAGACTGCAGCGCAGCGCTCTACCAACTGAGCTAAATCCCAGCCCGAGAACTCGGTAGAAATGGTAATTTCTAGGTGCCGCCTCTGACCTGAAGAATCAGAAACTCCAGGAGTGAGACCCTGCCAAGCCGGGTTTGAATGAGTCCTCCAAGCACTTCTAAGTCACGTTATAGTTTGACAGCCACTACACCCGATTGTCACTGTGGTGGAAACACGAAGGGCTCCTTCAGTGTAAGCCCCTACCTGTGTAGTCAGAGAGCCAGGCACCAGGCTGCAGCATTTGAGATCGGCAGGAGGAGTCCCTCTCACTGAGAACAAAATGTAGTTAACAGTGGAAGGGAGATTCTGAGTTCAGGACCTAAGTGGGGACCACAGTTGTCTAAGTACCATCAGGTCTGCGGTAGCCTAGGTTGGCAGGCCTTCTTAACTCCCCCAGTCAAAGTTCCAACTTACACTTGTGGGAGTAAAGCAAGTTCTGATTTACAGAGAAAACCATTAGAGGAAAAATATTTCACTTTTCAAAATGCCCTTTGTTGCTTCTTGTTTTAAATATAGTTATTTTGAAAATGACAGGCCTGTCTAGATTTAGTTTATATAATATGTGAATGATTAAGGGGAAGCAAGAAAAAACCATCTTGGACATGAAGCAAGGTTGAGTTTGCTTATTTTACAACATCACTGTTAAATTCCTCTGCTCTAAAGGCACTCCCGTTTATTTTCCATATGACTCACCCACAAATTTCTGTTCCTTAGATGTGGGTCCTACACTGTGCAGAAAAGGCATATCAAATAACCGAAATATGAAAGAAAAATGCATAGTTTATAGTTTAATCCAAGAATAATTCTATCATAAAGAACTAAACAAGTAGGAAATTCTCTTTTTCATGATTGAAAAACTCATGTTAAGCTTAGCAATATTAATAGCATTAAAATACTTTTGAGTTATATCCTCAGGACATCCATAAATAATAAAAGTCACAACAAATGTTGGTATTCAACTTGGTTCAGACAAAGATCTTGTAAATCACTCCCAAAAGAAAAGAGGGATACATTAAATTTCAATCATTTTCTTTGTCCCTTTCTATCCTTTTTCATATTTCAGGATAATGGCTCTTAAACTCTTTTCCAAATATTGTTGTTGTTAAGTCCCCTGGAATCCGTTCTGACTCGTGGCAAACCTCATAGGGTCTTTGATGGCTGATTGTTTCGGGATTGTTTCTGGTGTGGGCTGTCATGCCCTCTTCCCATTCTGGGGGTGCTGAGGAATCGAACCCAGGACTGCAGAGAGTGTGGAGAAGCACTCTAACAACTGAGCTAAATACCAGCCCACCAAATCTTAAGTAGTAAATATCAATAACCGCAGGGAAATATCACTCCCTGAACCCCTGAAACCAATGTTCTATATAATTATCAGGGCCAGGTACTCAATTTAAAATTCTTTTCTTTTTATTTATTTTCTTTTCTCATCCTATCTTTCTTTCTTTTTGTCAGATTATTTCTTAGTTACTACCTATAATTGGGACCATTACAGTAGTAAATATGTAAGTACAGTAAGAGTATGATTTTTTAGGACTTTTATTGGAAAAGAAAATGAAAATCTTATAGTGAAAAGTTTATTATCATTTAAGATTGTTTATTCTGGTCATTGTGTCTTTTCTTTGCAAGGTAGCCTCTATTTTTAGGTGTGCAAATATAATAAGAAATCTAGAATTTTGCTTGTAAAGCCATGGAAAAGAATACTGCTTATTTACTAAGACTTTGTTGTTGTTATTGTTACGTGCCGTCGGGTCGGTATCCAATTCATAGCGACCCTTATAGGGCTTTCAATGGCTGAGTGCTTCGGGATTGCCTTGGGAATGGATTGCCAGGTCCTTCTCCCATTTTTTCGGTGCTGGGAATTGAACTCAGGACCTCAGAGACTGCAGCGCAGTGCTCTGACCACTGAGCTAAATCCCAGCCCCTTACTAAGACTTTAGTTCTAACTTAATAATGTGCTGCTCAGGTCAATGAAAAGTTTGCCCAGATCAGAATGGTGACAATGTGTTTGCTGAGATAGTCCTCAAGACTTTTTTTTTTTTTAATTCATTCAAATAGTCTGAGGTTTAGCGCAATTGATAGAGTGCTTACTCTGTGCTCCCTGAGGCGGTGGGTTGGATCCCCAGCTCCACAAAAGTGGGAGAAGGCCCTGGCAGCCCACTCCCAGAACAATTCCAAAATAATCAGCCATTGAACATTCTATGAATAGCAGAGAAGCACTGACAATGGTGCCTGGCATGGCATAGTGTTGGGGAGTGTTTCGCTCTGTTGTACCTAGGGTTGCTCTGAGTCAGACCCAACTCAAGGGACCTAACACCACCACCAGCCAAACTTCACATTCATGAAAATGTCCCACGCAAAGTAGACATTGTCTGTCTGTGTTGAGGGTCACTGTATGGATATAAAAAAGTGACTTATTTTCTGCTCTACATTGGAAAGCTAGGGAGCAACTGGGAAAAGGAGCCATTTGCTTAATAAAATCATCACCATGTTGAGAGCTGTCGCAGCTTTGATGGATAAAAGGAAACCTAATTGAACAAAATAAAAATGTTGAAAGAATACCTAGTTCCTTAATGCACCACAGTGGCCGCGCCCAACTTCATCTCTCTCCTGTGATGAACACTCACTTTGACAGTCCTGATTTTCTGAGGTGGTCACTCAGTGACTAGCAATTTAAATTCATATCAAACCGAATTCATTGTAATTTCTCTACCAAAGCCTGCAAATCATGTTTATATTGTTATAATCAGTGTTAAACAAAAGATAATGTATTTTTAATAATTTCTCTCCCAATGCAACTTTGTAGTAAGATTTTCCTGTCTAACTCAAACAGTGACTTTCAAATACAGAGGAACAATCCGCGGACTCCTCAGGGGCAGCTGGCTTCTTCTGTGTTTTTGTTTGCTGTTGTTCGGTGCGATCAGGTCGGTCCAACTCATAGACCCATGAGGTTTTCAATGGCTGATTGTTTAGGGATTGCTTGAGGAGTGGGTTGCCACATCCTTCTCCCATTTTTGCAGCACCAGGGATTGAACCCACGGCCTCAGAGAGTGCAAAGCAGCGCTCTACCAACTGAGCCAAACCCCAGCCCCAGCTTCATCGATGACGTTATGTTAGTCCTCGTTCTTCTGCCTGCCCTTCCTCCTCAGTATTTCTGCAGACAGCCCGAAAAATGATCAAACACTTATTAATGAGTCTAGAGGCCTGTAGTTAGCTCAGTTGGTAGAGTACCGCTCTGCAGTCTCTGCGGTCCCAGGTTCAATTCCCAGCACTGAAAAGATGGGAGAAAGACATGGCAATACACTCCCAAGGCAATCCCGAAACCATCAGCCATTGAAAACCCCAGGAGGGTCGCTATGAGTCGGACATGACTTGACAGCACCTAACAACAACACAACAAGAGGCCTGTGATTCCACATTTGTGGTGAAATTTGTATGTATTAAACACAGCATGGAGGAGTGTTCACACACCATCCTTCTGAATGAAGTCACCCTAAGTAGTTGTTATTGCACCCATCTTAAGTGAGAGTTAATCGAGGCCCAGAGAAGTAACTTGGCAATAGACCTACAGACATAGACAAAAATCATACCTGAACCTACTCTGTATAATTCCAATACTCATGCTCTTCATAATCTAAATACACTACTACACTGGCATATTTACTAATTTACTACACTGGAATAATTACTACACTGGAATATTTACTAACAAGTTGCTTGATCACAATCCTTACTTTTATCTAATAACCACGACTTTCAAAACTTTTTCACGTGTCGCCCCATTTCAAG
This sequence comes from Pedetes capensis, assembly GCA_007922755.1. Taxonomy (NCBI): domain Eukaryota; kingdom Metazoa; phylum Chordata; class Mammalia; order Rodentia; family Pedetidae; genus Pedetes; species Pedetes capensis. Next base: position 131,214 of record VMDO01003834.1, read on the forward strand.
GCAGCTGGCAGAACAGGGGGGTTGTGGGGTTTGTTGGAAGGATTAGCAATACTGTATAGAAAGTGTAATATTGAGTATGAAACAAGGGCTCAATAGCTATTATCATTACTATTGATCCTCCCAGCAGGCTTGGAAGTTATGGAGCACAGCCACTGTCCTTGGTTCTTGACAGAATTCCTCTATGAAGATTAATCCCTTTTCACATTATACTCAGCAATGGAGAATTACCTTAAAATCTTACTTACAAGGCATTTACTTACATGAATCTCAAACCCCCGCATTCCACTTGAGTTTGTTTGCAGTGCAGGCAGGCAAGAGAGGGAAGGAGAGGAGGCGGAAGCCAGGCTTGCAGTCTGTCCAGGCTGAGTCAACGAATTTCGCCTCCTCTCTCCAAGAGGGTCCATTCCCACTGCACCTGAACGCTAGGCGATGCTCTTCCTCCTAGGCGTCATTATCATCTTCCTACAGGGGGAATGGCCTCCTGCTTGGCCCCCAAACCCAGCAAGGCCCCTGGTTGACAGCCCGGAGAGCGGTTATCACCACGCACAGCGGCCCCCGTTCCGGTGTGACTTCTGTGGCCACATTCCTGCGCTCCGGATAGCAGACCACCAAGTGCAGAGAAGGGCTCTGTATCAGTGACTCACAGGGGGACAGGAAATCTCAGGCAGGTCCGCCCTTCCTTCCTGCCCTCCCGCAGGGCTGAGTTGCAGAACCACAGGCCGAAACTTGCCTGGAATCTTGGCGAGAAAGCCTGCAATCAAGACCCTGAGATGCTCCGAGGCTCCAGCCATCAGGGCCCTGGGCAGGGTGAGTGTGCGCTCCTTGTCCCAGAGAATATGTGTTCTGTGGAGGCTCCTCTTCCGGCTTTACTCAGTGTCTTCCTGGTGTATTCTAGCCTTGATACGATTTCTAAATAGGAAAACAAGGCAGTTGACACAATTCAACTGAGTTGCTCTCGTTGACACCATGCTCAAAAAGCAAGGAAGAAATGACACCAAACCCAGGTCTGGTGGTGCATTCCTGTGGTCCCAGCTACTCAGGAGCCTGAGGCAGGAGGGTCCCTGGAGCCCAGGTTGGACAACATAGAGACCCTGTAGAAAGAAAGAATGAGAGAGAGAGAGAGAGAGAGAGAGAGACAGAGAGAGAGAAGGAAGGAAGGAAGGAAAGAAAGGAAGGGAGGAGAAAGAAAGAAGGAAAGAGGAGAAAGAAAGAAATGACATCAGGCATCATCATTATCTAGCAGTCCCTCTACAATGGCAAAATGAAATTGCATTTACACTAGAAGTTTAAATATAGTGTAAACAGGTGTACGAGTTAACCCAATTATTTCTTCTCTTTTCTTTGCTCACAGAACATCTCGTAAACACTCACTATTAACATTAATATGTTTCTTAAAACCCAATTTATGTTTTTTTCTTCTTCTGGTTAAGTAATAAGATCATTGAGAGCAAGGATGAATCATCATTATACAATAAACACTCCCTGCATGAATACATTAATCAAAGAATGAATGAATGAGACAAATCCCTTGCTCTCACAAAGCTTAAAGCCTCTCTAGACAACAGAGGTCCATTCAAAATACCAGATTGCAACATGCAACATTTATGTTATAGAAGAGAGAGGACAGAGCACTGAGGGCAGCGGGTGAAAGCGCATTGCCTAACTCAGGCTCTGATGCTGAATTAGAGCATCAGGGTCTACGCCCTTTAGCACAGTACAGTGTGGGTTTGGCAGAGAACAGGTGCATGGCCCCTGCTTCTTATGTCTCACAGTGTCAGGTAATACTGGGCATAGACTCACTGTTCCACACCAAGATGAAACTCAAATGAATCTTGTTGTTGTTGTTAGGTGCCATCAAGTTGTGTCCGACTCATAGCAACCTCATAGGGTCTTCAATGGCTGACTGTTTCAGGATTGCCTTGGAAGTGGGTTGCCACATCCTTCTCCCATTTTTATGGTGCTGGGAATCGAACTTGGGACCTCAGAGACTGCAGAGTGGTGCTCTACAACTGAGCCAAATCCCAGCCCCAAATGAATCTACTGAGAGCTTATTTATCACTGCTAGGCCATTAAATAAAAAGTAAACAAAAGTGTCAGATTGCTTTTGGATTGTTCCAATTATAGCAGAACTCTGACACCAGGAGGAAGTGCTCAAGTCCGAAACCCTTCTCCGTGGAGTTGTATAAATGTTGGTTACGAGGACAAGTGAGCTTCCTGTGTAGTGCATTCCCTTCCACCTTTTCTGTATTTCTCTCTCCTTAGGGGTCCCCCTTTCTCTACCAAACCCTTCAGGACTCTTCAATTGCACAAATAATAAACTAAGTTCTTCTTCCACCTAGTGCCAGTCACTTACCTGAACACAGATTCCATACCCTGCCCTCAGCCCCTTAGAAAGGGGCATTACAGTGTGCTTGAGAGACATGATTTAACTCAGGGAAGAGAGGGTACTGATCACTTCACTCTAACAAATACCTGGCACACAATTACTCAATAAATATTGGTGCATTAGTTAATTTGTGCATCTGTCTGTCTGTGCGTGTAGTGAAAAAGAGAGAGGGGGAGAACGAGCATTTACAAACACCAGCTCCATTCCAAATGCTGCCCTAAGGAGCCAAGAGACATCATGGCAGAGTGGAATTGACATATTGCCTGTACAACCTCAGGCAAATTCCTTAACCTCTCTGATCCCTAGTGTCCTCACCCATAACATGAGCACACTGTCTTTGCTATAGGGTCATTATAAAAATTAAATTGAATGCATAAAATGGGAGAAGGACCTGGCAATCCATCCCCGAAAATTAATCTGCCATTGAAAACCCTATGAACAGCAGAGAAGCACTGACAATAGTGTTTCCACAGTTGTACATAGGGTCACTATGAGTTGGATACCAACTGGATGGCACCTAACAACAACATACATAAAATACCTAGTGCAACACAAGACACATTATAAACATTCAGCAACGAACAAGGGAGCCAGTGTGAAGCCCAACTTCTCATGCAAATTCCATTCCTCATCCCCTCCTTCCTTCAGCCTTAGTCTGGCTTCCTTCTATCAGCTCTAGACCAGCCCAGTCAGAGAGATGAACATGAGCTGGAATGGGGGAGTTAAGCAGCAGCTCAGATTCTATCAGTAAGGGGGTGTTCCAGCTGCAATAGTGGGAGGTAGTTAAGGCCATGGGAAAGAATGACCACGGCAGGCTCACACTTCTAAAAGTAAACAGCTGGCCACTCATTTTCTGCCACTCTTGTGCTAGAGATAAGCAACTGCCTATATTTGGACTTGGCCAGCAGACTTTGTGAATTTAGTGCTCAGGAATTATGGGTAGATTTCAGCAAAACACTGAAGAGAGAATACATACTTTCCCCTTCACATTCCACTGAAATACTTTTCTAAAAATATAGCTGAAGAAGAGTATTATTGTTGGTGTTAGGTGCTGTTGAGTCAGATCCAACTCATGGCAGCCCTATGTACAATAGAACAAAACACTCCCTGACAGCTTGCCAAGTCCAGTACCATGTCAGTGTTTCTCTGTTATTCCTAGAGTTTTCAATCACTGGCTATTTCAGAATTGTTTGGGAGTGGGCTGCCAGGTCCTTCTCCCACTTTTGCAATACTGGGGGTCCATCCCGGGGCCTCAGAGAGTGCACATCAGTACTCTACCAACTGAGTTATACTCTGGTCCTAAAGAGGAGAAAGTGCATAATAAATTCCATCGTCAGGAAAGTAAAAGTTTCTGTGCCTGCAGCTGTACCACTGTGGCGTCTGATCCTATCAGATCTCAGCAGCTAAGCAGGGTCAGACCTGGTTAGTGCCTGGATGGGAGACCACTGGGAACACCCCATGCTGTAGGCTTAGAAGAAGGACCTGGCAATCCACTCCCAAAAAACAACCAGTCATTGAAAAACCCTATGAACAGCAGAGAAGCACTGACAGTAGTGTTTCGCCTGTTGTACGTAGGGTTGCTCTGAGTGAGACACTGACTCGATGGCACCTAACAACAACAAGAAACGCTTCTCTAGCCCCCTCCCAGACAAGTGGAGGACAGGACCCTGTGTTGCCTGGACTCACATATCAGCTGGGCCAGTCATGATCTGTGTGACTTGGAGCAGCTCTGGTTCCTCACGTAAATTGTGGAAAATCACAGTATTTTCCTCACAGCATTCTTGTATGGATTGGCTAAGTTAATAAACAAGAAGCAGCTTCTGGGCTGTTATTCAATAAAAGTTAGATTTTATTGTTATAACTTGCAGCCAAAAAAATCTACACTCAAGAAATTATAGTCATCCGTCAGGATCCATGGGGAATTGGTTCTAGGAATCCCTGCACACACCAAAAGGTGCAGATGCTCAGCTCCCTTGCATAAAATGATGCATATTTGCTTATAACCTGTGCACTACCTCAGTATACTTTAATCATCTCTTTGTAGTTGTTGTTAGGTGCTGTCAAGTCGGTATCTGACTCATAGCGACCCTCATAGGGTTTTCAATGGCTGACTGTTTCGGGATTGCCTTGGGAGTGGATTGCCAGGTCCTTCTCCCATTTTTGTGGTGCTGAGAATTGAACTCGGGACCTCAGAGACTGCAGCGCAGTGCTCTACCAACTGAGCTAAATCCCAGCTCTTGGTAGGATAGCCATTTTTACAATATTAATTCTCCCTATCCAGGAGCAGGGGAGGTCTTTCCATTTTTTAGTGTCCTCTGCTATTTCTTTCTTTAATGTTTTGAAATTTTCCTTATAGAGTGCTGAAGGATCTTTGGTTAGATTGATTCCAAGGTATTTAATCTTCTGGTGGGTTATCATGAATGGTATCTTTCCTGA
>VMDO01003835.1:0-77055 GCA_007922755.1 Pedetes capensis
GTGTATATGCAAAGGATGCTGGATGTGTATATGCGGACACAGGATGTATATATCTGAAGGATGCTGGATGTGTATATGTGAAGGACACAGGATGTGTATATGTGGACACTGGATGTGTATATGCAAAGGATGCTGGATGTGTATATGCGGACACAGGATGTATATATCTGAAGGATGCTGGATGTGTATATGTGAAGGAAACTGGATGTGTATATGGGAAGGAAACTGGACGTGTATATGCAAAAGGTCCCTTTGTAGATGCCAGGGACACATGGGGAAGTAGGAGACCCTGACACTGGATGGTGATATTTGCGTGAAAACACTGGGAAGTTAAAATCCTCATGTTTTCTTAAGTCCTCTTTGCCAGGAAAAAAAAAAAACCAACCAAACAAACAAACAAAAAAACCTCCCTTCCCCCTTCCCAGAGGCTCTACCTTTGCCTTGAGTTTGGATCTCAAATGAAGCAGGCTCTTTCCTCAAATTTCAGGGTCAGCACTGCTTCTCCTGCCAAGTTTGGGCAGAACATATAGACAGAGTACTTTCCTTCCCTGTCCTTAGTAACACTGGTGGACTTCACTGATTATTAGCAGCCCTTGAGTGTGGGATATATTATTGTCAAAACTAAGATAAAGCTCAGCAAAATGCCATTTGTGTTGGGAGGCTGGTGTTCGATTATTGTTGTTGTTAGGTGCCATCGAGTCAGTATCCGACTCATAGCGACCCTCATAGGGTTTTCAATGGCTGACTGTTTCGGGATGCCTTGGGAGTGGGTTGCCAGGTCCTTCTCCCATTTTTGCGGTGCTGGGAATGGAACTCGGGACCTCAGAGACTGCAGCACAGCGCTCTACCAACTGAGCTAAATCCCAGCCCAGTGTTCTGATTAACACTCACGTAATCAAGCTGCGAGTCACTGGGTTTTCACTGGTTGGTCTCCCACTCATGGTTCTGAGAGTGCTCCTACGTCCTCTGAGCTGATCTACTCATGATGTCAAGTCTAATCAGACTCAGGTCTTCAGTGTGGAGGATCAGGGTGGTGCTCAGCGGGATGTGACGTTAATCAAGTTCCATGAACTGGATGAGGACCCGGCCAGCTTTACCGTGCTCGCTGGCTGCACATTTTTGCAGTCTCACGGGCACATGGCCAGAGCCCTCTGCTGTCCAGGCTGTGTGCTACACAGTGGTGCTCTGGGCAGGTAGGTGAGGGCACATTGTTCTTTCTTCTAAGTGTGTGTAGAGGGACCATTCCCTTAAAGTTCTTGAGTTTTGTAGAGACAAAGGCTGGCGTTTTCCATATGGATGACTCCGCACCAGGAAGGTGGGGCTGTGCTGTCTTCAGTGAATCAGTGTGCGTGGGGCCCTAACCACGCTGAAACTGCAAGCACCTGTGCCACACTGGGTGCGCCCAGACCAGTCCACCCTCATGCACCTGCCGTGCCAGCGAGGTGGAGTTGCTCCACCTCCCCTGGGGACGTCCCCAGGTGGCACTGCCCTCTGCCATGCCCTGAAGGGTGTGGGACTGGTTCGGCTCACTACTGTGGCAGAAAGAAGTTTGGTCGGCTTCCACGTAGTTCCTGCTAACACCTGACCCCAGAGACTGTAGAAATTAGCCGGAAATCTCCATAAAAACCACACACAGGGTCTTCAGGGCTTCGGAGAGTGCTCTGGGTTCTCATTTCCACTTGAGCTGAGTTTCTGTTCATCACCCCGTCACCGTGGACTCTGGGGACTGGGAACGTGTCATTGTATGCTGGGAAAACCTCCTGGGCCCCTGAGGGTTACTAAATACTTGAAACAAGTCAATGTGCATCTCTGGTGACCCAAAGTCAAGTCAGAGGCTCACAGTGGTCAGACACAAAAGGACTCTCAACTCAAATTGTGGAATCCGAGGGCTCATCAGGTAAAAAGAGGCATTTTGTCCCACGTAACCACAACGTTGATTTCCTGTCCACACCCAATTCCATGCATTATTGCATAGACCTAAGTCCACGAGGGACAGCAGTGAGTCCACTGGGCGTTTTAGACAGAGAAGGGGAGGCACGGTGAGGGTAAAGCCCTGCAGGAGGTCTTAGCGTGCTCACAGCCATACCTGCCCGAGGCCTCACACTCCTGACTTAGGGAGGAGCTGGGGCTCAGGAAAGCAGGGGCTCCGAGCAAGGCCACCCTTGGTCCATGTGCCCCACCTAAGCAGGGGAGGGAAGCCACTCTTGTGCAGCCTCTCAGCAGGGGGACAGTCCAGAGGGCTGGGGCCCACAGATCTGGGCGAGCCTCTGCCTGGCTCCCCGGTACCTCCAGGCGCTCTGTTCTCTGTGGTGAGCCTGGTGCCCAGAGCTCCCCAAGAGGCTAATTCTGAGAATTGGCTTCAGGAGTAGGGACTGGCAGTGCGAGAGAACCACCCCTCCCTCGGATGCCTGGCGCGCCCGTCCTGAAGCCATCCGAGCGTGTCATGGGGCAGATGTGGCTTATGGGCGGCAGGCAGACTTGGAGCCCAGGGAAAGGGTGGGTGGTCAGTGTAGACGATCTGATGTTTGATTTTGGAAGAGCACGCAGGTGGCTCTGCGGGAACAGACAGTCAGGGCAAAGTGGGAGAGAGACAGGAGCGCTGGCGCAGCTCTGCGTTCCCTCAGGCTCTCCCACAGAGAAAAGGCGGCGGTGCCCTCTGGAACTCGGGCGTGTCATTACAAAACCGTGCGAGGACTTTTGGCCAGTTTCTCAAAGGGAGGCCAAGTGTGTGAGGCAGACTGCACGCACTGGCTCTCGTAACCTGTTAAGGACAGGCTGTGGCGCTGGGGAATTGGCTCTGTCCTTCTCACCACACAGGAGGCCTGGCAATGTCTCCCTGGTGACATTAGCACATTCGTGTCTGCTCCCTAGGCCAACGAAGGACACCGCTGCAGTATGGATTCCCTGATGAGACTAGGGGGAAATCCCAATTCTGAGGGCAAGGAATTCATCCCCCAACCTAGTAAGGCCTACTCGAGCTGGAGCTGTGCTCCCCTGTGGGTCCAAGGACATCTGTGCAGGCTGGCATCTGGTGTCAGGAGGGCGCGTGATGAGGGACTGGAAATAACTCATCACAAAAGAAGGAAAACCAAATCCTAAGACTCCGGCTCTGTAACAGTGGCTGAAATATCATGAGCTCTTCCCCAGCCGAGTCTGTGTCAAGAGTGTGATTGTATCACCTGATTCAATCCTCCCGGGACCATTGCTGCTGTGGTTGACTGAGCCTCAGAAAGGAGAGGAGCCAGGCTCGGTTGCCCCAGTGCTCCGTCCACACCAGCACATTTCATAACTCTGAGGTCAGGAGCAGGACTCTCACGTGACTCCAGGCCTCACCCACCTGGCCCCGGGCCAGCCTCTGGCAGTGGCTGCTGGACCTGCTCACCCTGGCTGGCAGCTTGGACAGGGCCCCGATGCCCTCTGGCTTAGGTTGGCGTGTGGGGCACCAGCAGAGAGGGTGGCAGGTGCTGGCACTTGGGGTCTGCATTCTTGCTTCAGGCCCATGTGAGGAAGCCCAGGCCGGCCTGTGGGTACTGAAGGCTCTGTGGGCAGCTGCCCTCCACTTGGACCAGCAGCCTGTTGGGCCCCAGACATGGGCATCCTAGGTTGGCCCAGTTCCGCCAGCTACAGGCGCCTGCCCTGCTGGTCTCGGGCCATGACCAATGCCATAGGCGGCTCCACCCTGGCAGAAGGGAGGAGGCAACTGGTCAACCCACAGGATGCTGGTGACACTGCAGTTTCTTCTTAAGAGACCGGAGCAGAGCCACAGTGTGGGAGGTGATGTCGGCCTCTAGGTTTACCCTGGTGACAAATACCGTGAGGAGCTGGAAACACAGCCTGAGCATAATTGAATGAGCTTCGGGTTTGTAGGAAGAGCCAACAACACTGTGGAGTAATCCAACACGAATTAGAAGATGACAGAGGGGACAGCCACCTCCTGCACATTTGCAGATGGCAGGAAGGGATCGTGCCAATTTGGGGTGACTGAAGCACAGTGTCTATGACACACCCTGAAAGGAATATAAATTCACATATCACTGCATGATTTCTGGAAACACAGACCAAAATCTTCAGAGAAATATGGACCATTTGCACACCTGGGAGTTTACGGTAAGGACAGGAATGGTAGAGGGTACAAATGCACCACTGTGAGACGTTCGTCCTGCATCTGTTAAGGACGCGCCAGAAAATGGAACAAAGGCCAGATGGGGGCCTGATAATGTATGATCTGCACAACAGAATCCTATTCAACCACTTAATAATTTTGCTGTAGAAATCACTTAATAAAATGTGAAGATGCTTGAAATATGTCAAGTAAAGCTAATGAAACACCGCGTTAAATATCTGTTGTACGCTGTCACCCTAAACTGCCTTTCGGGAGCTAATCCTCTGATTCCATTAAAAAAGGGCTCCTCTGTGCACCACTGGGCCAGCCTCAGCAGGATTCTGCAGCACTTTTTTGGAAAGATAGGTTTGCATGAGCAATCCAAGTGTAGCTAGCTTCTGGAGGCCAGGGCATGTAGATAAACAGAGAAAAATAGGCAAAAATACACAGCTTGGTTCAACAAATACTCCTGGCTGCATGACTTCATGATACCCAGCACTTATTGCCACGGTAAATTAGCCTTTTAAAGATCTACTGGAAAGTCAGAAGGGTGTCAGGTGTTCTGTAGATATCCTGAGAGCTGGAGGGCATGTCACCGGTGCAATGGGGGGAAAGAGACTCCAATTTTATGTAAATGAATCCTTAAGATTAGGGGTAAAATTTCCACCGACAGTATTTCAGGCATTCTGAAAAGGTTATATTTTGAAAAATTTAGATGGATGTAATAAGGGTGTATTCTACAAGATTGAGTCTGGTGACTCAAAAACTAGCTGTCAAGGTGCAGAATGCAGAAATGTCCAAATGCAAATAAAGATCTTGAGTAAAATTGCTTCACGAAGCCTAGCAGTAGGAAATTTAATATTTATAAGTTAAGTTTATATAATGCGACAAACTTTATGGGTTACCAAATTAAATATTAAACAGTATAGGTCCATACTTGGCCATTTCTGCTATGTTCACAAATGTTTATATAGTGCACCTTTTGGATATTTGTGGCGTCAGGTTGCCTGGATGAAGGCACACTAGAGTATTGTTACAGCAGTCTTCCTGGGTGCACGTGCACAGGAGGTGTTTCCATCGAAGGCTGGCATGTGGCTCAATGTACCAAGTTGGGCAGACCTGCCCGAGCGTGGGGAGCACCGTCCAGCGGGCTGGGGACCTCGGCTCCACTGAGAAGGTGAAAGAAAGGGACGCTCACCCTTGTTTGCACCGGACCCTTCTTGAGCTGGTGCGTTTTTCTGCCGCTGTCATCTGTGGTTGTCAGACTCCAAGTTCTTCACCTTTGGGTGGAGCCCTGCACCAGCTGCTCTCCAGGGGCCTCAGGCCTCCAGCCCTGACAGGGGCTGCATCATTGGTCCCTCTTATTCTGAGGCTTCTCACTTATTGAATTGAGCAGCTACCAGTTTCCTTCACTCTCCAGTTGGCAGACAGCCTTTGTGGGGATTTCAGTCTCTGATCTCATGGGCTGGTGAAACAAATCTCCTCCTACAATAGTATACATTGGAGCTCTGGTTGCACTGTCTCTAGGATGGACCTGTTGGCTCTTTTTGGCAGTATATGGTATATTCGATATTTCTCTCCTGCACTATAATTCAAAAGCGTCAATTTGAAAATGTTATCCTTCTCAAAGGAAGATTTAAGTTGGCCTCTGATTGCAACTGAAGGAAAGTGAGCCAGGGTCCATCATGGTGTATAGGTAGACAAGGTTATTATAGAGGCTGCGATATGGGATTCATTCCTTGCTGCTGCTTCTTAATTATTTTGGTATCTGTCCGTACCTACCACCAATAGAATGGTTAGAAGGTTCAGATCATTGTCACCAAAATAAGGAGCAATGGAAAAATGATGTTTTGGCATTTCAGGGGTCAAAAGCTGATTTCTAATGCAACCTACATGGGGCATTCATGTAAGGAAGCGAGACATCTTGTCCACTTGTAATGTCATATTAAACGATTCAAACCTGGGTCACCATGGGAAAGAATGTTTCAATTAAATTTAGAAAGAATTAAAAATTCTTCATAAGGACCCTGACTGATATGTCCCTTGTTTCTCTGATAATCTAATATCACTCTCACTCAGAGAAAACTTGTGGCAACACAGTTTTAGAACTCCATTAAAATGAGCCTGGTTGGCACTGATTTAATGATTACCGGTGCTGTGTTCTGCATCTCCAAGGGGCATGTTGTTGTTGTTGTTGTTAGGTGCCATTGAGTCGAGTCCGACTCATAGTGACCCTCATAGGGATTTGAATTGCTGACTGTTTCAGGATTGCCTTAGGAGTGGATTGCCACGTCCTTCTCCCATTTTTGCAGTGCTGGGAATCAAACTCGGGACCTCAGAGACTGCAGAGCAGCGCTCTACCAACTGAGCTAAATCCCAGCCCAAGGGGGCATAGTATTTCTATTTTTATTATTTTATTTTATTTTTATTTTTGTCTTTTGAGACAGAGCCTTGCTCTGTAGCCCCAGCTGGCCTCAAACTCACTATTTAGACCAGGCCAGCCTCCAGCTTGCAGCTGTCCCACGACTTCCTCCCTAGGATTGCAGGCATGCACCACCACACTCGGCAGTTGTAGCTATGTCAGACAATTGCTCCTCCCAGCCCAAAGAGGCAAGAGAGGGACTTACACCCAGGAAGCAACAGAAAGCTAATAGTCCCTTGCAACAGGAAGATTATTAAATAGAATGATGACAGGTTGGAAGATAACCCAAAAATTCACAGCCACTAATAATATTCCCGTGAACTTGTATCTTGCCAAACAGGCAGTGGAGTTGCTTTGCATTGACCTTTGACCTGCACTGACCTGTATACACTGGAGGAAATAGAGTAGAAAAGGAGATGTTTAAAGAGTATTCTAAATTTAGTTCAGAATGTTACTGAAGAAAAACCTAAATAAACCCACCAGCTTTACTTGCCTTTATTTGACTTAAAGAGCATTAATTTTGGAGGTCCCACAGGTGGGCAGTACGTTATTAGGCTCCCGCTAGATTTGCAGTGGACAGCACCTCTGCCATGTGGGTTATGATAACAGCTGCCTAGGTTACTTTTCAGGGACCTGAAGGCAGCTTTTGCTGTCCACACTGAGCCTTCACTTGGGCTGCATCTGAGGAGCAGATGAAATGGGATAAGAACACCAGGCATCTCTACCTGCACATTGTACCTTCTCCTTTTGTGGTCTTAACCTTTGAGTCAGAGGCTACTCAGTTCTGCATCTGAACATGCTGATCATTGGAGAGGAATTTTGTCTAGAGCTACAATACAGGGTTAACTTGACCTAAACTTGCCGAGTCTTTCTCTCTCCCCTTCAAGACACCCACAGCCACCATGCCCAAAACACCAGACCATGAGCAGATTGTAAAGAGGTGGTGCTAGAATTCCTTGATGATCTCTGCTTAGTCCTATAAAAGACAGGAATATTCCTCTCCTTTATTCGCCACTCTCTCCCTCATTATTCCTATCCAATATCTATAACCCCTCCAACTCCTTGGAATTGAGAAGCTGGCATGTGAACAAAGCTCCCTCTTCTGCATTCTTGGCCACTGAAGAAAGCCTTTTATCTGTCCCAATGCTTATCTTGGAAGCATTGGTTTTTTTGTATGGGCTGAGCTTTTAGACCTGGGTTTGGTGGCAAGGACACTCAGCTCCTCCCTGGTTACTTAGAAGGAATGAGGGTCTTTCCGAAGTATAAGCTCAGGGATTATGAGCTCAAATGGCTTATCCTATCCTTGCCTACCCCTCCATTATTCAGTGGCTCTTCATTAGCTACTCATCTGTGCTCAGCTCCAGCCATTAGTGCCATACAACTGAGACATTTTCATGGACCTGAAGATAGGCTGGGTCTGAGTAGGTGACCTCTGCATGTTGCAGAGGGACCCAGAAGCCCTTGCTTTCTTCACTGATCTGCTTCCACGTGCGTTCAAGCTCGCGTCCTTCTCAAGTGGACGTGTCTGTGCTGAGAGCCCGTTTATTCTCCAGCTCTCTGTAGCCTGACCTAAGACGAGACTCCACTTTTTTGCAGTCAGCCACTGGCCGAGAGGGCAAAACAGCCTGAGACCCTGAGTGACATGGCCCTGGTCAGTGAACTAAGATGTTTTATGTGGAACTCTTTGCACAACACGCGGGAAAACACAAGTGAAGAACGAGAGTCCTGACTGACTGGCCCTGCTGCAGGGTCTCCAGCCCCACCAGCCGGCTCACTCTGCACAGGCCAGCGTGGTGTGTGGCTTCCTGCTGCCTGAGACAAGGAAGAAGACAGCTCATTCACTGACTGTTAGGGTGGCGGGCAGCCTTTGTCACAGGAAATAGATGCAGCGTCCGCAGAAGGGACTTTGTCTGGATTCATTTACAGTGGCAAAGACACAGACAGACGTAAGCAGTTCATCCAAGGAAAGTAAGCCCCGTGGAGGTCATGATGAAGCCTCATGTGCTTAGCTGTAATTATGGCTGCTGGAAACCATTTAGATTTAGAGGCCTGACTCGGGCGACTGGAATGCCCTGTCGACTAAAACAAAGCAGCACTTAGGGAACGAGGGAGCTCTCCACAGGGCACTTGTTTGGATGATTATCTTTGGTATCTTTGGTAATGATGGGTGAGAAGAGAGAAACGTCTGTCCAGTCATGGCAGGAGGCAGGAGGATCACAAGTTCAAGACCAGAGGCAGTCTGCATAACTTAACTGGCTAAGCTGCATAACTTAGACCTGTCTCAAAGAGTGAAAAAAAAAAATGGGCTGGGGGTACAGCTCAGTGGTCCAGCACTTGCAGAGCATGTAGGCGTGAGGCCCTGGGTTCAACCCCCAATACCGCAAAAAAAAAAAAAAAAAAAAAAAGATGAAAAAGTATACACTACTAGAGATTTTGTGCTCGAAGAAAACATATTCACTTTGAAGCAATTTTCTTATTTTAAAATTTGATTATTTAAAATAATTGACTTATTTTAAAAATAATTCAGCATGATTAAAAAAAAAAGAAAGAAAGAAAGAAAAGAAAAAGAAAACAATTCGGCTTGTGGTGCATTCGCCAGAAAAATATATGATCGTTGTCTGAACTCAGCGCACTGGATTCTGAGCTTTACAAGGGAGGTTGCACAGTACCCCAAGTGCTTACAGCAGAGTCATTACAGGATGAATATTTTCTCACTCCGTGGGTGGCAGAGGAGGCTGGGATTCACTATGAAATTAACGCACATGGCGGTGCGTCAGTGAAGACGGTCAGCAGGGCTGTAACTGATCAACCTCAGAATCTCCATAGCTTAAGACTCTGGAAGTTTGTTTCCCCCACCTGTGAGATGAAAGTGGCCTTGGCGGGACTGGGCAGGTGAAGAGTCAGCTTATTCCATGCGAGACCTTGGCTGTTGAGGGTGCGCCATCCACAAAGAGGGTTTTGAAACTCCTGGGGACAGCCCCTTAGGGAGTGGGGGGAGAGGACCTGGCAGAATAGGAGAGCCAGCCTCTTGACTTCTGTTTTGTTTGTTTGTTTTTAATTGTGCCTGACCTGTGAAGGGGCCGGGATTTAGCTCAGTTGGTAGAGCGCCGCTCTGCAGTCTCTGAGGTCCCGAGTTTGATTCCCAGCACCACAAAAACAGGAGAAGGACGTGGAGACCCACTCCCAAGGCAATCCTGAAACAGTCTGCCATTGAAAACCCTGTGAGGGTCGCTATGAGTCGGGCACGACTCGATGGCACCTAACAACAACAACAATGACCTGTGAAGGGCACAGGTCACATTGCAGCGAGAACTGAGGCACACGGCGGTGCCTGCCGTAGAGACTGCAGGCCTGTTGGGCCCTGCGCTCAGGAGGGGTGAGGGCTTGGTGCCTGGCCAGCCGGTGCGGTGTCTCGAGGTGCTGTCAGCACATAAGACAAACCTCCACAGGCTGCTGCTGACCACCCTGCCCACTCGGATAGGCCGTGTTGAGCGACTGGAAACACCCGTGCAGATGGGCGTGGTGGCGACGGAGGCGTCAGGTGAACTGGAAATGAAATCAGGCGGGCACAGAGATGCCTATCTGTGCCTGGACCCAGGGAACGTCCTGCTGTAAGCATCACCACCTCCCAGGACTACGCTTGGCGCTAGAGCAGCGCGGGCCACAGGTTGGCCTTCTTCCCCATCCAGGGCAGCGGGTCCCCAAGGCCCACAGAGGAGCGCGCACCTGGGAGCTGGGGAGCGAGTGGGAAGGTCGGGCACAGATGATGAGCAGCCCATGAGTTCAGCCGTGAGTCCGCACACAGAACGCGAGGCACAGCTGGGCTGGGCTGGCCAGGCCCGGCTCCTGCCAGCTGAGCAGCACCGCAGGCGGCCAGGTTGAGGTCAGCCAAAGCCCTCGCTCATCCGAGTGCCCGCATGGTCAAGAGCTGCATCAGCTGAGCTCCTGGAGATTCCGAGCAGCCTTTTGGAAGGTAACGGTGGGTCTTCCATCGCCCCTGAACATGCTGAACAGGGACGTTTCAGCAGGGGGAAGCTTTAGCTTTTAATTGGATAATTTAATCTGTTTACATTAAATATGATGTTGTTAGGTGCCGTGGAGTCGGTGTCCGACTCATAGCGACCCTACATACAACAGGCGAAGCACTATTGTCAGTGCTTCTCTACTGTTATTAGCTTTCAGCTAATATCCACCTGACATCAGCAATGATGTCCCTGGTTCCACACCCTCTTCTGAATCTGGCTTGATTTTCCAGCAGTTCCATATCTATATACTGCTGCAGTCACTTTTAAATGGTCTGTAGTAAAATTTTGCTTGTGTGTGATATTAATGATATTGTTCAATAGTTTTCATATTCAGTTGGATCCCCTTTTTTGGAAATAGGCACAAATATGAATCTTTTCCAGTCAGTTGGCCAGGTAGCTGTGTTCCAAATCTGTTGGCATAAACATATTAACACCTCCAGTGCTGCATCTGTTTGTTGAAACATCTCTATTGATATCCCATCAATTCCTGGAACCTTGTGTTTTGCCAATTCCTTCAAGGCAGCTTCCACCTTGTCCTTCAATGCCATTGGTTCCTCTTCACATGCAACCTCTTGAAATGGTTGGTCATCTACCAGTTCTTTTTTGTATAATGACTCTGTGTATTCTTTCTACTTTGTTTTGATGTTTCTCGTATCATTTAATATTTTCCCTGTAGAGTTTTTCATTATTGCCACTTGAGGCTTGAATTTTTCCTTTAATTCCTTAAGCTTGAAAAACACAGAATGTGCTCTTCCCTTTTTGTTTTCTGTCTCCAGCTCTTTGCACATGTCATTATATTTTTGCTTTCTTGAGCTGCCTTTTCAGATCTTCTGTTTACTTCCTTTACTTCATCATGTCTTCCTTTTACTTTAGCTGCTTGGATGTTCAAAGGCAAGGTCCAGAGTCTGACATGTAATTTGGTCTTTTCTTTTTTCCTATCTTTTAAATAACCTTTTGCTTTCCTCATGAATGATTTTTGATGTCATGCCACAACTTGTCTGGTGTTGTATCATTCATGTCTAGTGCATCAAACCTGTGCTTGAGGTGGTCTCTGAACTCAGGTGAGATATTCTTATGGTCATACCTTGGCTCTCCTACACTTGTTCTAATTTTCTTCAATTTCAGCTTGAACTTGCCTATGAGCAGTTGACAATCTGATCCATGATCAGCAGCTGGTCTTATTCTGACTTTTGATATTGAGTTTCTCCTTCATCTCTTTCCACAAATGTAGTCAAATTGGTTTCTGCATGTTCCATCTGGTGAATTCCAAGTGTGTAAAAGTGTATTTGAAATGAAAAAGTAATTAGTTTGACAAAATTCTCTCATGTGATCTTCAGCATTGTTTCTGTCACCGAGACCATGTTTTCCAACTACTGAACCTTCTTGTTTTCAACTTTTGCATTCCACTCACCAGTAATTATCAGTACATCCTGATTGCATGTTTGATCTACTTCAGATCGCAGAAGCTGGTAAAAATCTTCCCTATCTTCATTTGTAGCTTTAGTGATGGGTGCAGAAATTTCCATACTAGTCATATTAACTGGCCGTCCTTGTAGGCGTATGGCTATTCTTCTATCACTGACAACGTTGTATTTCAGGACTGATCTTGAAATGTCTTTTTTGATGATGAATGCAACCCAATTAATCTTTAATTTGTCATTCCCAATATAGTAGACCATATGACTATCTGATTGAAAATGGCCTATGCCAGTCCATTTTAGCTCACTAGTGCTAAAATGTCAACGTTTAGTGCTTCATTTCCCTTTTGATGATTTCTAATTTTCCTAGTTTCATACTTCATACATTTCACATTCCAATTATTAATGCATGTTTACAGTTTTTCCTCTTCATTTTGAACCAGGCCCCATCAGCAAATGGAAATCCTTGGGTCTTTTACTCCATTCCTGATATTAAGGTAGACTCTACTTTGAGGAGGTCACTCTTTCCCAGTATTCTTTTGAGTGCCTTCCAACCTGGGTGCCTCATTTTCCAGTACTATATCTGACAGTGTTTCTCTGCTATTCCAAGGGTTTCCAATGGCTGTTTGGGGAGTAGGTAGCTATGTTGTTCTCCATAGTCTGTGTTAGTCTTGAAGCTCAGCTGAAACCTATCCAGTATGGGTGACCCTGCATGTATTTGTAATACCACTGGCACAGCTTTCAGCATCACAGCAACACGCAATCCCCCACAGTATGGCAAACTGACAGATACTTGGGGAGTAACATGAATGGAAGAAATTAAATGTACTTGAAGACAGTGCAATGAAATGGTGATTAGCAAAGAAAAACCCTCAGTGCAAGAATTGGTTTGTGTCCTTTGTTCCCTCATTAATTTGCTAAAAAGAATGTTTAACTACACGGTGGGTGTTTTTCATTTCTATGATTAATTATGACTAATGCAGTTTATAGGATTTAAGTTTATGTTTTCCTAAAACTGGTTCCCCAAACTAAAAGCCTACATTTCTAAAAGAAAAATGCAAAATGAAATAAAAATAATGATTTAGGATTTTTGGAAGAAGTCATGTATGTTAGCTTACCTAAGACAGTATTATATCCAGAGAGCGAAGGTACCCATGACCATGACTGGACAGACCGTGTATAGAAACAGGAGCTTCGCCCACGATCTGCAGAAAGCAGCCCCATACGCCAGCCTGCTGGGCATCTGCCTCCAGGAAGCCAGGTCACACTCTCTAGCAGCAGTCCAGGAGACCAGACTGTAGCCCTAGAACAATCTCCCCAAATGCCCAGGCCTTGCGTAGTACACACAGGTCCTGCTCCCTCCCCGGATCTCTGCCCACCCCAGGCCATTGCCTCCAACCAGGGCCACCAGAGCCTCATCCTGCACCATTGGCTCCCAACCCCCACCCCATGCCCAGCAGTTTCAGCCTAGGCAGGGGTGGTAACGACTTCCGCAATGTCAGGAGCTCTGAGGGATGAACCTCTGCCCATTCTCCTCTGCCGATCCCCACTTCCTCGCACAGCAGACAGAGGGCGCCAGACTCCATCTTCCCGTGTGCAGCACCTCCAAAGGGGTCTCCCTTTTCTTCACTATCAGATTCTCCAGCACTTCAAATTCCTGTGCTCCACTTCCTTAGACCTGGAGGAGGTGTGGAGTGTGCACTGCGTTAACTGTGCGCCTGACGGGGCAGGCTGGCCTGGTGTTCTTCCGTGTGTCAGCAAAGGAAGCTGCACGTGGCCTGGGCGTGGGACAGCCACATCCTCCTTGACTCCCTGAAGGTAATTCCTAACTTAAGCTAGAAGTTGGGCTCTTTAGGGTGTCTGGGCTTATTCTCTCCAGGCAGGTGAATCACTGTTGAAGCATCCTGGGCGAGCTGGCGACAGAGGGAATCGCACTCTTAGCCTCTCCACTTCTTTTGTCGGTTTCCAGGAAAAGCTGCCCTACCTCTTGGGTTTCTGGCTGGAAGGGTGTAGTTAATTTGGGACTGTCAGGTGGACAAAGATAGATTATCATCCAGCCTGGGAAACAAAAGAGCTAATAAGAGAGCTATGTATACTTTGGGTTTCAAGTGAGGTGTGCACTTTGCCAAGCTTACAATAGAAGATGGGAACCATGGCACCTTGGTGGGCCTTGTTAGCCAGAGTCTGAGCTGAGGAAATCAGCCAACCCTAGCCAGATAATCCATTAAACAGCGACACCTGGTGGCAGCCTGTGGAACAGCCCAGCAGGCGGAGGAGCCCAGCTCTTGACAGGTCTGTAGACTGGATTTAGCTGTAGCGAGAACTCGAGGGGGAGACCCTGAGATGCTAAGGGTGGAGCAGAAAATTAAATGCCATTTTCACGTATTATGATGGGCTTGGGGAAGGGACTCCCTTATCCCCTTGCAGTTCTCTTTTGAGGAAAATCCCCCAACTACCAGTGAGCACTCAAGAATACCTCTCTGCAGCTGGGTGCGGTGGCGTTCTGTATCCCAGTGGCTCGGGAGGGGAGGCAGGAGGATGGCAAGTTTAAGACCAGAGGCAGTCTGCGTAATTTAGCGAGATCCTGTCTCAAAAAGCAAAATAAATAAATAAATAAACAAATAAACAAACAAATAAATAAATAAATAAATAATAAAAAATGGGCTGGGGTGCAGCTCAGTGGTCCAGCACTTGCAGAGCATGCAGGCGCGAGGCCCTGGGTTCAACCCCCAGCACCGGGGGAAAAAAAAAGAATACTTCCCTGTACAGGTTATTCTAATTGTGCATATAATTTGACAAGAAGTTAGTGAGTTTCAAAAGGAAAAAGAAAGATCCACAGCTGAATAACTTTATCAAACCAGAAAGAAATATTTTAAATATATATATCATAATCAAATTTAATTACAGCATTTATTTGGAATCTAATAATAACCATTAATGTTCATTTGGAAGTTAAATTTGTATTATATACAAGCGCAAAGTGTTTCCTAAGTAAAACAGTAAGTTCTCCAAGAGAAAAACGTGCAAAACACTTAGGGTAAATGGGTATAAACATTTTTAGATTTTGGCATAGTCTCATAAATACTGTCTTAGTTTTTTTTTTCTTCTTTAGAAAAATCCACTTAGTGTGTTACTATACACCTGGCTGGGTGTTAATTATTGAGTTGATATATGTTGTAATTTTATAAATTATCTGGAAAAATAAAATGGCAAAATGTAAAATTTGGAAGTATCTTCCAAACAATTTAACATCGGTTTATTGGAAACTATGTACTAGGATGTAAAATTTCAACAATACACTCCCAGCTTTCATGGTATTTTCAGACTTGTTACATAAGTAACTAATTCGCTACTACCTATTAAAACATTAAAAACAGTGGAATTTTTTTAAAAGTGTGGTACCGGTAATTGTTTATTTTAAAAAGGAGCAGAATAGTAAGCTCTGAAAAAGCCTCAACAATGCAATAACAATATCTATAAAACTTGGACCACAGATCAGGGGGGCAAAACAATTTTCTTGAGAAATACAGTAGCGTGAAAGAAAACGGTCACACAAGGGGGAGAGAGGGTGGAAGCAGCCTATGTCTTTATATCTTGGTGGTCACAGGTTTCTGTGCAAGAGTTAAAGAGTTAAATGTTGAACGTTAACCTGTAGGTTAATAGATGAAAATTAAACACCCAGAAGGCAACAGCTTTTGACCTTAAAGGGCAATAGAAGAAATCGTAGGGGAAAACATAAAACAATTGGCATTTCACAGCAGTTAATTCTTGCTCTGGGGGAAGCATCAGTCCTGTGCCATGCAAGAGGTTTTGCAGCTTCCTTGGCGGCTGCACCCAGATGCCAGGAACACAGTGTCCCACTGGGGCAACAAAGAACATCTCCAGACACCGCCCACGGTCTCCAAGAGGAAGACTCACCCTGGGTGAGATGTGTCAGAGTAAGAGTAAAAGCAGTCAGTCAAAAGAAAAGCCATCGAAGTGGTTGCCATTATCATTTTATTTATTACAGTTGAAGAAAAGGACATTGAAATCTGTGAATAGTTTGCCCTAGAGGAAACAGGTAATGAAGAGATGCTACAAATGGCACACTTTAGCAACGCAAAGCCCCGCCTTATCTGACTTTCACTTTCTCCACCCCTCCTTCCCTGCTTGTAACCCACAATATAAACCTGTACCCTGCAACAAGTCGGGGTCCTGACACTGAGCCGTTGTGCTGGTGAGGTGCGGTACCCTCCAGCTTGAGTTTTAATAAAGACTCTTTGTTATTGCGTGGGGGGGGACAAAAAAGAGATGTGCAAGGAATAGTGAAGGGTGTCTGATCATAGAAGCCCAAGCCTGTGGTTTCTACTCCATTGTGAACTTTCGGATGTATTTCATCTTCTTTGGAGCAGAGTGTTCGCAGTAGTGATGTGGGAGCTGGGCAGAGAGCGTTGGAGGCCTGCTCTGACACAGTGCCAGGCGAGGCGGAGGACGCAGGAGTGATCTCGGCTTTGGAGGTGGAGAAAACAGAGCCCAGGGGGTCACTTCCTAGAAGACCAGCCTTGCTGGGCTTGATTCCAGCAGTGCGAGAGCCTCCCTGTCACCCCTAGGGGAAGCAAGCTCCTTGTTGGGGGGAAGCATTGGTAGATATTTTTCTTTTACGTTGAATACTTATTTGGATATGATTTACCTGCAATGAAACACACAGAGATCGCGAATATTCAATTTTCTGAGTTTTGAAAATAGGCAAACGATAGAAGACAAAGTATATGACATGTCTATCTTGCCAAAAAGATTCTCTTGCTCCTTCCACTAGATCCCTCCCGCCAGAGGCACCTGCTGTGCTGGCTTTCAGCCCTGCAGGCTGCTTCTGCTCCCGGTAGGAACTCATGAAAAGGACTCATGTGGAGCAATCTCTTGGGCTCTGCTCATCATGTTTTTGAAGTTCCCGGTTGTGATTTCATGTTAGTATTGGTGTCATTTCTCATGGATAGTAAATACTGCATTGCTAATAAATCTCCAATGTATGGAAACATAATCTACTGATTCTCTTGTTGATGAGCATTTAAGCTCTTCCCAGGGTAAAGCTGCTGTAAATCAGGCTGACCGGAACATCTAAACCTGAGCCTTTTTTGGGGTCATGTGTTGCCATTTTTCCTGAATGAATACTGAGGAGTTGGATTACAAGGTCTGAGGTGAGATTTGATTTTGCTTTTGCTTCAGACCACCTTCAGGGCTGGTCTGACGGGATTGGGGTGGTGGCTACAAGCTATGTAAAATGGTATGTTTTAAAAATTATATTTCCAAATAATTGCTACTATATAGAAGTGTAATCAATTTCTGTAAACTGCCCCTTTATTCTGTCATTTCACTAGATTCACTTGTGTTGTAGTTTATTTCAAATTTGAGAGGACTTTCTGCATGCACAGATATGTCTTCTCTGGATAGTGATAGATTTCTTTCCCAAGTTCATCTTGTTCTTTTCTTTCTTGCCTTTTTGCCTTGGCTGGGAGGTTGGAAGTGGTAAATAGTCTTACCTTGTTTCTAATACTGTGGGGGCTCCCTCTGATGTCTTGCCTTTAAGAAAGGTGTCAGCTGCAGGTTTAGAAAGATGAACTCTTTTTACAGAGGGGGTTGCCAAGAAGTTTTATCATCAATGAGTGTTGAGTTTCACTAAAAGTTTTCTCTACATCTATTACAATAATCATATCTCAATATTACATATCTACATATTACAATAATCATTTTCTCTTTAACTTTGTTAAATGGTGAATTGTTGTTGCTGTTGTTAGGTGCCATCGAGTCAGTATCCGACTCATAGCGACCCTCATAGGGCTTTCAATGGCTGACTGTTTCGGGATTGCCTTGGGAGTGGATTGCCAGGTCCTTCTCCCATTTTTGCGGTGCTGGGAATTGAACTCGGGACCTCAGAGATAGCAGTGCAGCGTTCTACCAACTGAGCTAAATCCCAGCCCAAATGGTGAATTATATTGGCTAATTCGAATACAAAACGCACTCTACACTTCTTGTCCAACACTCCACTGCTCCTGATCATCTTACAAGCTGCTGTACTCTCTTTGCTAATGGCTTCCTAGGAATTGCTGCTTCTGTGCTGTGACTCTTTGGTCCTTGTAAGTTCTAACCCACTTTTGGTATCAGATCTATCCTGTTCTCATAAAACGAACTGAGGAGTAAATATACTTTCTGAAGAATTTGGTTAACTCAAATATTTTGTATACTTTTTTCTCAACAGAATCATCTACCAATGAAGTCACGTAGGCCTGGACTTTGGAGGAAGGTCTTGTGATTATGAATTCTGACTTTTTGAGGAAAGGGGGCTGAGAACCCTAAAACTCTGGATCTTCCTGCCTCAGCCTCCTGAGTGTTGGGAGGACAGGCTGAGCCATCACCCAGGCTTCTATTTATTTACAGGTAGAGACGTTCAGACTTTTATATTTTACTTTCAATTAGTTTTAATCAATTTTGTGTTCAAGTAAACGACTCATTCCTTCTAAGTTTCCAAATGTTCTTGCCATAATTTTTTGCAGTACCATTCGATTGTTAGCCTGCAGCTGTAGCCCTGTGGCATCCGATCCCGTCAGATCTCGGAAGCTAAGCAGGGTCGGGCCTGGTTAGTACCTGGATGGGAGACCGCCTGGAAACATCAGAAGCTGTAGGCTTGGGAGAAGGACCTGGCAAGCCCCTCCCCCAAAAAATCAATCTGCCATTGAAAACCCTAAGAGCAGCAGAGAAGCACTGACAATAGTGTTTCCCCTGTTGTACAGAGGGTCGCTATGAGTCGGATACCGACTCGACGGCACCTAACAACAACAATTTGATTGTTGCTTTAAGGCCGTGAGATTTCTGGACATTTTTTTCTGATGTTCATAATTTGCATTTTCTCTCTACTTTTCTTACTCTTTCTGAGAATAATTCAGTTTCATGAGGTTTTCAAATGCCTAGAGTATTGTATTAAATATTTTACATTTTTCTGCTTATTATTTCATTGGCTTATGTTTTTTTTTTCTCAGTACTGGCAGGCTGAACCCAGGACCTTGCACATACTTTGCAAGTGCTCTACTACTGAACTGTACCCTCAGCCTGTTTTTAATTGTTTTTATCTTGACACAGGGTCTCGCTAAGTTATGCAGGCTGCCTCTAGCCTCCAACTTGAAATCCTCCTGCCTCCACCTCCAAGGTCACTGGGATTACAGGCCTGTGCCACCACGACTTGATTGATGCTCTCAGTATTATTTTTTTTCTTTTCTCTAGCTAGTTTTAATTTGCTCATCTTTTTTTCCTTTCTTTTCTTTACATTTAAAATGTATTTTGTTTTCATTTTTTTATTAACAAATAGTAAGCATGCACATTTATGGGAGACAGTAGTATTTTGAGCTACACTTACTTTATAAAAAGACTTGGGGAAACTAATGAACATATCTGTCCCCTCAAGAACATCATTTTTTGTAGCAATAGGCTTTTAAAAATCTGTTTTAGCAATTTTGAAATACTTCATATGTTACTGTAACAGTGTTCACCACAGTGCAAGAGATCATGAAAACATGCTCCCCCAGCTCAAACGCAGCTTTCTACTCTTTCATTTTACATGCCTTTTCTTTAATACAGGCATTTAGTGCAGTCTTTTTTTTTTCTGAGTACTGCTTTAACTGCATCCTAAAATGTTGACAATCTGTTTTTATTGTTCAAATTAAAATATTTCCTATTTCAATTTATGAGTTTCTCTTTGAAAGTAGACTGTTTTAATGTCTATTGTTTCATTACTTAGCATAATACAATTTATTTATAACATATAATACAATTTATTTATAATTTAATTCACTTATGGAGCAAGAATGTTTTAAAGAATTATATATTTTGAAATGGATTTACTTATCATATGACTTGTTACATAGTTAATGATTCTTGTACTCTAAGTATAAATGTGCTTTACATTTGTTGGCTATTGTTGTTGTTAAGTGCCGTCGAGTCGGTATCCAACTCATAGCAACCCTCATAGGGTTTTCAATGGATGACTGTTTCGGGATTGCCTTGGGAGTGGATTGCCAGGCCCTTCTCCCATTTTTGGGGTGCTGGGAATTGAACTTGGGACCTCAGAGACTGCACCACAGCGCTCTACCAACTGAGCTAAATCCCAGTTCTTGTTGGCTATGTTGTTGTTGTTCTTAGGTGCCGTCGAGTCGGTATCCGACTCATAGCGACTCTCTGTACAACAGGGGAAACACTATTGTCAGTGCTTCTCTGCTGTGCTTAGGGTTTTCAATGGCAGATTGATTGTTGGGAGGGGGTTGCCAGGTCCTTCTCCCACGTCTACAGCTTCTGATGTTCCCAGGTGGTCTCCCATCCAGGTACTAACCAGGCCCGACCCTGCTTAGCTTCCGAGATCTGACGGGATCAGATGCCACAGGGCTTTGTTGGCTATAGCATCCCATAAAGTTCAATAAGATCAAATTGGTTGAAAATATTATTTTCTTTTTACTTGTTTTATCAGTTACTTTTACAGAGATTTTTAATCTCCAACTATATTGTGAATTCATTCCTTTGTCTTTCTGGTTTTAAAACTTTTATTTGAACTTCCACATATGTAGGATCCTTAATCCTATTGGATGAAGAAGTGTTGTTACCGTTATGAAATGTATCCCATTATCTCTTATGGTACTCTTCATCCTGGTGCCTAACATGCCCAGTATCAATCCACCCACTCTTCACTTCTTATTTATTTATTTATTTTTTTTGTGGTACTGGGGGTTGAACACACAGCCTTGCGCCTGCATGCTCTGCAAATGCTGGACCACTGAGCTGCACCCTCAGCCCTTTTTTTTTTTTTTACTTTTTGAGACAGGGTCGCACTAAATTACACAGACTGCCTGTGGTCTCGAACTTGTGACCCTCCTGCTTCTACCTCCTGAGCTGCTGGGATTACAGGCGTGCGCCACCGTGCCCGGCACTCTTCCCTTCTTATGCTTAGAGTTTGCATTGCGTGTTTCCCCACCGGCTTACACTTGCTACGCTTGCTCTGTCTTCCTATCAACATGGGTTTTATAAACAGCGTATCCTTAGGTCAGCTCCTTCCCTCCACCGGATGACCCGCCCTTCACCAGGAGAGTTTCCACTTCCATCTTCCACATTGATTGTGACTGGCGGAGCTGGAATTCTCCAGTCTCGACAAGTCTTCTCTAGTTGTGTTACCTCTGCTGGTCTTCTGTTTCTCTCCTCCTGCCTCCCGTCTGTATTGCACTTTGTTTCCTCTGTTGGTTTGTTGGCTGCAGGAACTCCTCCTGTACCGCCCTGCCCCATCTTCCAGCGTGCCTACCTGCATGGCTCCGAGAAGCTTCCAGGACGGAGCCAGGCCAGTGGACGCAAACCTTCGTGGGAGCTCTTGGATGTTAACATTCCCTGCAAACTGCCCTCGGGGGTCAAACTTGCCTTGTCTCTCCTCTTGGCTGTTTGTGGTAGATTCCTCTTCCCCTCTTCCCAGAATGAAAGCAGCTGCCATCCTGTCTCTATGAACTGAACCACAGACAGAAAATACCCGCCCCTCAAGTCAGCAGAGACTCAAGGAGCTGGGGGACCAAAATCTAAAATGTCACTCATGTCATTGGCATCCCAGAAGGAATGGAGGGAGGGCTGAAAAAAATCCTTGAAGAAATAATGGCTGAAAATTTCCTGAATTTTGTAGAAGACATAAATCTACAGATTCAAGCAGCCAAGTGAAACCCAGACAGATAAACCCAAATACTTCCTTACCATGGTAGATCATAATATAACTTCTAAAACCTAAAGGTCAAGTAGACATTTGAAATCAGTGTGAGAGAAATGGCATCTTACCTCCAGGGCAAAAATTATCTGAATGACAGGTTTATTTTCAGCAGGAACCAGAGAGGCCAGTGGGAAGTAGCAGAGTATTGTTCAAATACTATAAGAAAAGTGTACCAGTGTAGACCCTATCCTGCAAAAATATTCTTTAGAAACTAAGGGGAAAATCAAAACATTCCAAGATGGGAGAAGACTCAGAGTTTGTTGACAGTAACTTTCTTGGCAATAAGGAGGAAAAGAAGTTCTCTATGCAGAAGAAGAATAATAAAAAAGAATCTTTTGGAACATCAGAAAAGAAGGAACAACATAAAGAATAAAAATATGAGTAAATGCAATAGACTTTCATTAATAGAGTTTTCTAAATCATACTTGGTATTTGGAGCAGAAATTACAGTATTTTGTGGCATGCCTCTGAATATACGTAGAGGATCTATTTAAGACACTCATTAAAATGAGGAAAGGCAAAGGAGCATAGGGAGAGATAAGTTCTCTAAATTTAATTTTAATTGACAAAAACTCGACACAGTAGATAGTGATATGTACCACCAAAAGCTGCGCTAGGACATACGCTCACTATATACAAGTTGAAATAGAATTCTAAACGTGCATTGAAGAAACCTAAAGTCAGGCAGAATGAGAAAACTGTGAAACAATACAACAGAGAAAACAAATACAAAACATAAAACATCAGGTTCATAGCACAGAATAGATAATTACATAATCATTTACCATGATCCAATAAGCATAAATTCATTAGTATTGCTATCTTCATGAGTATTTTAACTGTACATATTTATAGGACAGAGTGATAATTCGGTTCACACATCCAGCGTGCAATTATCAAATCAGGATTGTTGACATTTCCATCTCCTTAAACCTTTTACAAATTTTTTTGATTAACGTATAATGTGTAATGATAATTGTACATATTTACGAGGTATAGCATGTCTTTTGGATTTTCATAGAGTTGCATCCTGTAATTTGCATTTTTTTCTTTCCCTCTTTACCCCTCTCTGAATCAGCCCAAATTCTTAGGTTTAAGTCTAATGACACACATGCAACGTGATAAAATTACAAAATGCTGTGAAAGAAATCAAACGTCTAGATACATGTGAAGGCATACTATGTTCACTGATTACAATTACAGGTGTTGAGCTGGGCACAGTGGTGCACGCCTGTAAGCTCAGCAATTTGGGAGGCAGAGGTAGGAGGATTGCAAGTTCAAGACCAAAGGCGGTCTGTGTAATTTAGCGAGACTCTGTCTCAAAAAGTAAAAAAAAAATGGGCTGAGGAGGCAACTCAATGGTCTAGCACTTGCAGAGCATGCAAGCATGAGGCCTTGGGTTTAACCCCCAGTACTGAAAAAAAAAATTAGAGGTGTCAATTGTCCCCAAACTGACATACATTACGAAGACATTTGCTATGAAATCCTAACCATTACTGTGCATGAAAGGACAAGCTTGTTCTGGAAATGTGTATCCAAAAGCAATGGAACTAGAATAGGTGGAATAATTTTGAAAAAGAAGAATGACATTGGAGAAGTGCACTTGCCCGGTCCACAGCTGCAACAATGAAGATGATGCATCTATGGGGCGGGGGCAGATCCAGGGCACTGGAACAGAGCTGAGAATCCAGAAATCGTAGTTTTGACTGAGTTGCAATTTTTTTGTTGTTGTTTGAGAAAGGAGTGTTTTCAATAAATGATACTGGAGCAATGGTAGATCATCATTGCGGGGGGGGGGAATTTTTCACCCAGGTCTCACATTTTATACCAAAATGAGCTATAAGTAGGTCACAGGCACATATGTAGAGCAATAAAATGTGAAATAATAAAATTATTAGAGGAGAAAATTTGGGAGAGCTGAGGTTTGGAGATTTGTTCTGGGATATTACAACAGAAGCACAACACATAAAAGGTAAAACGGTAAGTTAGGCTTAAAAGAAATTCTCTACAAAAACTATGACTAGAACACACACACACACACACACACACACACACACGCTAGGTCTGGGGAGAAGACATTTTCAAACACACGTCTGAGAAAGGACTCTCAAAAGTCAATATAAAATAAAATCTAACTATAAAGCGGGAAAGGATACAAACAGGCATTTTTACAAAAGAGGATCAATGATTGGCAAACAAGCGTTTAGATGTTCAGCATTGCCAGGCGTTAAAGGAACACATGTTAAAGGAAGGGTGACCTACCACTCCACACCAACTAGAATGCCAGGGTTAAACCAGCACGGTGGTACTATCTGTAATCTCAGTGACTCGGAGGCTGAGGCAGGAGGATCTCGAGTTTAAGGCCACGAACTGCCTGAGTCACTTAGCAAGACTTTGTCTCAAAGAAATAAAAAATGGTGGACTCAGGGTGCAGCCTAGTAGATGAGCACTTGCAAAGAACTTGCAAAGCATGTGCAAGGCCCTGGGTTCAACTCTCAAATCCAAAAAAAAAAAGTTTGCTAGAGCTAAATATTCTCACCACAAATGCACACAGAAAAGTATGAGGTGTTGGGTGGGGGGGTGCACGTCTATAATCCCAGTGGCTCAGGAGGCGGAGGCAGGAGGATCGCAAGTTCAAGGCCAGAGGCAGTCTGCGTAACTTAGTGAGACCCTGTCTCAAAAACTAAAAAAATGGGCTGAGGGTGCAGCTCAGTGGTCCAGCACTTGCAGAGCATGCAGGCGTGAGGCTCTGGGTCCAACCCCCAGTACCGCAAAAAAGAAAAGTACGAGGTAATGAGTGTGTTAACTAACTTTAATCGTTTCACAATATGTACACAATCAAAGCAGCACATTAGACAACTTAAATATTTATGAATTTATTTGCCATTCATACTTCAGTGAAGCTGGAGGAAAAACAGTGGAATAACAATGCTGGTGAGGATGCAGATAGACCCCTCCCTCGTACTTTGTTGGCAGGATTATCAAATGGGACAGCCACGGTGGCATATTCATAAAAATCTGACCAGGGTGTTTGGTATGAAGACCTGCGAGCTGGTGCAATCTGAATGTCCACCTACAGACTGGATGCTGACCAGGCTTCCCAGGCGGCAGAGTGAGTCTGCACGGCCAGCTTCTCTCGCTGTGTGGCCCTATGTCCCTGTATAAAAGTGAGCACAGACATCTTATTCAAAACCATGAATGTCCTCCGTGGTCCCTGGGGACAGCCTGCCATTAATTTTACTAAACACTGGATGTCACTCTTGCCGTTTTAATTTATGGAAAGTAATTTATGGAAAAAGAGCCTCCTTGTTAATATTCTCAAAATAGCCAAGAGATTAATTCATATCTTATTCTTCTCATTGCAAAGAGAGATACAAGCTCTTCAGAAAGGCTGATTTCTTCATAGACTCAGTTTCTAATGGTCCAGGCACCACATACCAGGTTCTCAGGCATTGTCTCCATACAAAGCTCACGATGAGGAGGCGATGTGCCCTCCGTGACACCCGGAATCCTGCTGCTCAGGCATCATTTCTTGGTTGAGCACAAATTAACCCTTCGGGTCCTCCTGGCCAGCATTTGGAATTACAGCAAAGCTTCCCCTCTGCGTATCTCTGCAATGAGCCTTGAGAGCTAATTACTTGTCACTTCCTATCAGCAGAGAAAGTTACGTTTGTCACATTACTGCGGTGACAGAAACTGAGCTGATTGACCTGTGCAAAATTCAAACTGCTATCTTCGATTTGGCATCGACGTGAATAATCGAAAGTGAGTCAGTGCATTCAAATTTTTTGCCGTATTTGTCAATTAGCTTTTGTATGGCAGAGCACACTCATCAAGTAAATAAGAAGCTGATAGTTACCCGTGAGAAAGACTGCTATTAGGTGTCTAAGATACAGTTTTCAGAAATGCAATTTGTCTAACCAATACATTTGTTAATATTTATATGAACTACTATCTTTAAAGGAAAGGCCACAGCACACATGGAATGAAAACTCTATTGGATTGTGTGTAGTCATTCCTCAATCATTAGGTAGAGTTTCAAGCTTCTTATCTCCAGAGGGTACCACAGCACCACTTACTATAACACAGAATGGGCTCCCTCACGTTCAGCTGACCAGCTCTCCCTGCAGAGGCTCTGGGCGCTTGCTCTCAAGCGTGTGTCTGAGACAGGAGGGAAGAAACTATTCCAGAAATGGCTCCAATACAAGCTGAGCATGTGGAGGGCATGCCACACCAAATTTCCTGACATACTTTCAAACAAAACACATCCATTTTCGAAGTTACAATTGGGTTAGTCTTCAGAACCTGGCTTTAGTCCCAGCTTTGATGGAGAATGTTCTTGTTGTTAGGTGCCAATGAGTCAAGTCTGACTCATAGCGACCCTATGTACAACAGAGGAAGCACTCCCTGACACTGTGGCATGCCCAGCACTATATCAGTGCTTCTCTGCTCTTTGTAGCAGTTTTGATGGCTGATTGTTTCTTGGGAGTGAGCTGCCATGTCCTTCTCCTTAGCCTGCAGTACTCGGTATTCCCAGGTGATCTCCCATCCAAGGACTGACCAGGTCGACCTTGCTTAGCTTCCGAGATCTGATGAGATCAGACGCTAGCATGGTATGGCTGTAGTTGATGGAGAATAGAGCTTCACAAATTAGAAAAACAAACAAACAAAACTATGAACAAAAATACAGGGATGAGAACTTATGAGTTGTTCAGGGCTCCGAGTGAGCTTGTCTCAGGTAGGCAAAAGGAGACACCCTGAATGTCAGAAAGGGAAGACAGAAACTTGGAAGTATTTGTTTCTGTGTTTCTCTTATAATGGGCACATAAGTGAGTGGAAAATATCTGTGGCATTAATATATGCACACATGAATGACTAAATACGACTCTTCCTTTTTTGGAAGTGAACTATAAATTTTTTTAGGCTAAAATTTCAAGACTGTTTATCCCTGATATCTGGTAAATATCACATGATTGATATGAAATGACAGTTCTTAAAAACAGTTACTGATTACATAAGTCTGCAGAATTTGAAAAATCCTTAGCTCATGATAAAGAAGCAATCATTTCATTTGGCCTCACAAATAAGGATAATATTGAAAAAAAAGAGTTTTTTAAAATGTATATATCTGTGATAAATA
Organism: Pedetes capensis; assembly: GCA_007922755.1. Taxonomy (NCBI): domain Eukaryota; kingdom Metazoa; phylum Chordata; class Mammalia; order Rodentia; family Pedetidae; genus Pedetes; species Pedetes capensis. The sequence goes on from VMDO01003835.1 coordinate 26,865, forward strand.
ACCTTGCCAAGTCTCTTCATTATGGAAAGAAGTTCAACCAGAAATTCTCTGCTATGCAGGTAAAACTCTATTTTTTTCTTATTAATTAATAGGTTTATACTCAAAATAATGCAAAATCTATAGCTCCTATTAAAATGTAATGTGAGTTTTCTTTCATAATACATGAATATCATTCAGAATATAGCAAGTACAATTGTTAAAAGAATAAAGCGGTTCCAATTAAATGGAAGCATTTTACATCTATAAGTATGCAAATGAGTCATGAATATTATCCAGTAAGGCTTAAGAGCATATTATACCAGGTTGAGCTATAAAACTATCATTCTTAAATTGTAATTTATTTTAATAAATTCTTAAAATTTCCATATTTGTATATAAAAATATCTGTTTTTATTTTAGCCAAGGTTATATTTTAAGTACTGAAGATGACAGCTCTCTATCAACTATGTGAATGGAATTTCATTGCTATTTCTCACAAAATTTCTACTTTGGATATTTTGTTAAGAAGATATTTATGATGATGAAAAATGCAAACAAGTGAAACAAATCTTTAGATATAGTATGTTCATAGAAAATTACTTCTTTGTTGTTGTTGTTAGGTGCTGTCCAGTTGAGTCTGACTCATAGCAACCCTAGTACAGCAAATTGAAACACTTCCCAATTCTGTGCTAGGCAATCTTATTTATGTTTAAGCCCATTGTTGCAGACACTGTGTCAATCCATCTGGTGGAGGGTTTTCCTTTCCAAAATATGTAAAACGCAGTCTAGCCATCCTTGCTCCCAAGGAGCACTCTGGTTGCACTTCTTCTAGGACAGATCTGTTGGTTCTTTTGACAGTACAGGGTATATTCAATAGTCATCTCCAGCACCATAAATCAAAAGCATCAGTTCTTTTCCTGTGTCCTTAGTTCAATGTCCAGATGTCATAACCATGTGACGTGACTGAAAATACTATGGCATGAGTCAGGCACACCTTCATCTTCAAGGTGTCATCTTTACTTTTCAACTGACTACATATGTGGAAAGAGATGATGGAAAAGCTCTATATCAAATGTCAGAACAAGACCAGGTGCTGATTATGGATCAGACCATCAACTTCTCATATGCAAGTTCAAATTGAAGATGAAGAAAATTAGAACAAGTGTACGAGAGCCAAGGTATGACCTTGAATATATCCCTCCTGATTTCAGAGACCACCTCAAGAATAGGTTTAATGCATTAGACACAAATGATAGGAGACCAGACTAGTTGTGGCATGACATAAAAGATATCATTCAAGAAGTATTACTTCCGTAGGGCCCCTGAAAATGTTACTAAAACCCACATAAAATTCTAAATTAACATTTATCTGAATTTACTTTGACTTGCTATTGACAATGTTTTGTTGTTGTTGTTTTAGTTGTTAGGTGCTGTCGAGTTGGTATCCGACTCATAGCGACCCTCATAGGGTTTTCAATGGCTGACAGTTTCGGGATTGCCTTGGGAGTGGGTTGCCACGTCCTTCTCCCATTTTGCGGTGCTGGGAATCGAACTCAGGACCTCAGAGACTGCAGCGCAGCGCTCTACCAACTGAGCTAAATCCCAGCCCATTGACAACATTCATAAACAAAAAAAATATTGAATGAAAATTAAGTTAGGATAAAAATGGAACTCCCCTATGATCCAATTGCACCACTGCTGGGGATATACCTAAAGGAGTCTAAATCACCTTACTATAGAGATGTCAATGTTTATTGAGGTACTATTCACAATAACCAAGCTACAGAATCAGTGTAGATGTCCACCAACGGATTAATGGTTAAGAAAAAGTGTATATATACACAATGGAGTTTTTATGGTCATAAATAAAATGAAATTAAGTTATTTGCAGGAAAGTGGGTGGATCTGGAGATCATCATGCTGAGTGAAATAAGCCAGACGCAGAAAGACAAACACCACATTTTGCTGTCACATGTGGACTCTACTTCCTGCTGCGTGACCATAAATAAGGTAAATTACATGAAAATCTAATGATGGATTTTGTTGCCTTTGAAAAAGGGATAAGAATCGTCTTCATTTATGATGCTTGGAATGGCACTAATTTACAAAATCCCTGTGATGTTTTCAGAAAATACTAAATATTCAAATTATGATTTCCAGGATAGTAATTGTCAGTGTGGTGGCCTTTGAATACATTTAGGAATTTTGCCAAGAGTCTTGTGTAGAAAACAATATAAAGCACTGTATTACTTAATTTAAAATCTTGACTTTATACTTGAAAAACCTGTCCTGCCGGGCGTGGTGGCACACGCCTGTATTCCCAGCGGCTCGGGAGGCGGAGGCAGGAGGATCACAAGTTCGAGACCAGAGGCAGTCTGCATAACTTAGCGAGACCCTGTCTCAAAAAGTAAAAAGAATGGGCTGAGGTGCAGCTCAGTGGTCCAGCACTTGCAGAGCATGCAGGTGCGAGGCCCTGGGTTCAACCCCCAGTACGGCAAAAAAAAAAAAAAAAAAAAAGAAAGAAAAACCTGTCCTTAGCTGGTAAGCAACTGAAATTTGCATTTAATTAGTTGTCTGATTTTGACAACTTTTGCAGAGAGGGAATAAAAAAATATATAACCACAAGTCCATCTCTCCCCTTTGCTGTGTGTACTGAATTTAAAAAGTCTGTACTATTAAATCTAACGAGCTAATGATTTTAATAACACTGGGGAAACATGCAGTCATTTTAAGTTTTTTTTTTTCGTTGTTGTTGTTTGTGTTTTTACTCTTTGTTCTATTCTTTGGAAACGTTGCAGTCAAAAACCATTGACAGGACTGGTCTCTAAGACAATAAGGGTGCAAGCAAGGGTGTTTTTAGGGCTGCAGTTGTGGAAGGAGGGCTTGGGCACCCCACAGCTGACTGAGAGGGGAGGGGTGGATGACAAGGACATTCAGGGTTTTCTGTTACCAGCGAGACTAACCCATGTGGGCAAGTGAATGGCTGGGGTTCTTGGTGTGTCAGACATATTAAGAGCTCTGTCTTCCAGAGTGGGCAGATGGGCTCTCAGGAATGTCTCTGGTCCACACAGTGGAACTATCCTGGAGGATCCTTTCTTCACTCCACGGCAGGATGTGCAGGGCCGTGGGAAACCAAGATGGTGCCTCCACAACTGTCTGCCTATCACTCTCTTCCCCACCAGCCAGGCCAGGCAGATTCTCACACTGGGTGGAAGTTCAAGGGGCAACTAAAAGTCTCATCCAGCTCCTCAGGAGGGAGCTGGGGATAGACTTTAATTGTCCAATAAATAAGCAAAATTGCAGTGTGTTTCTGCTGCAGTCTTATCTTCCCAGCAGGTCTTTAAAATAGGCACTATTACTCCCAACTTAGATACAAATAAACCGAGCCTCCATCTGCTTGATTTCCCTAAAATCAGGTACTTATAAAAGACAGAACATGAAAAATATATTAAATATACTGAAAAATAATCCCAGAGCACGCCGTGGTGCAGAGGAAGTTTGAAAATCCGTATTTTAATATACCCATGGGGAAAAAAATGCCATATATAAAGTGCTGCCTGGTGATACCAGACCCACCCTGAAGTACATGTCTGTAGAGAGGAGGGCACAGGGCACTGGGGCAGAGCCTGGCTATTAGCCTTTGTCAGTCAAGTCAGCTCCCGAGAGGGGGAGCAAGCCAGGAGCATGGAGCTGAGGCAAGAAAGGAAGGGGCCGCCTGTCCACAGTCTCTGTGCAGGGCTCTGGGCGTGGGGTATCAGACTGGGGACTCGCCCTTCAGCCTGTCTTACTGGGGCCTGTGACCCACTGGGAGGTGGCACTTTCTCCGTGCTTGCTGATACTTGCTACTATGTTTCTCTTCTGTGACGCAGAAGTATAGAGATGTTTGGCTCATTGTTTAAAAAGTCCAGATGATAAATCTGGGGACCATGCAAAAGTTTAAATCATACCCCAGATCGTATGGAAACTTGTGGCTGTGTCCCCAGGCAGGGCCTTGGGCCAAAGACGTAGCTCTGGCTAGTATTCAGGAGGCTGGCTGAACCAAAGCAGAATTCAGTAGCATTGCTCTGCGCTTGTGGACGCCTTGATGTTGTTACAGTGGTTAGAATAATGCACTTCTGTAGACCACGAGAATCAAGGTAGCCTCTGGTGGGTAAGTCCAAGTGTTGCTTGGAATTTTACAGTTTTAAACTTAAGGAAGCTGGCACTGTGGCCCATGCCTGAAAGCGCAGTGACTTGGGAGCTGAAGCAGGATTATGAGTTTGAGGCCAGGCACAGCCTGCTCAATTTAGCAGGACCCTGTCTCAAAATAGGAAATAGGAAAGGGGGACAGAGTGCAGCTCAGTGGTAGAGGGCTTGCCCAGTACGTGCAAGGCCCCTGGATTCAGCTCCCCAATAGGGCAATAAATAATGAAAGAAACAAACCGAAGGAACACATAGGGGGAAGTGGGAAATAGCCTGAGCTGAGTTCTGGGCTCCCACTGACCCAGGGCACGTTTTCATAATTTCTTATGCACACGGTCCTGGAGAGTCCAGCGTTCCCCACAGTCATGCAGCTCAGTGCTGCCCAGATGTGGCCTTCGATCCACATGATCTCAAAGCCCACAGGGACCTTGCCAAGCCCCAGGGATTCTAAGTGCTCAGGGACCCACTGATTAAAAAGAAAGCAAGGCAGAAGCCTGTGGGGGGATCTTTCAGTGGGCCATATCCAGGTCGTGGGGTCCTTTGGGCATGGGGAAGCTTCATCCTGCAGGAGCAAAGCATGGCTTTTGGTAAGATGGGATGACCCAAGCTAGAAAACGGAGTTTCTCTTATTACTACTCACAGCTAAATTGTCTCACCCGTAAGTCGATGGTGGCTGAGCCGGCGAGTTGTCCTCCTGAATGCTTGAGTCTTTTCCGGCCCCCAGTCTGTGATCTGCCTTGTCTTTGGAATGCTTTCTCTTCACTTTCCAGCCGTTGGTTTTGATACATAAACACAAACGCCTGAGTCCACCCGACATGACTTTCAGGCCACTGGATGCTTATGAGAAAAGCTGGGAAGAATCTAACTGCAAAGAAATAAGGAAAAAAAGTGACAAAGCCATCCCCCTACGCACTGTCACTAACGTAGCTAAGCTTACCCATCTCTCTCTTTGCTATTTTGCTCTCATGCAGCCTGGTGCTGAGTGGGGCGTTATCCCGTGACACAGGCAATTAAAGGACTTTTTTTCTTAGCTATTTTTAAAAAGCTGAAGTATTGAGTTCTGAAAACTGTTTTGAAACAATGTGTTGTTGTTGTTGTTAGGTGCCGTCGAGTTGGTATCCGACTCATAGCGACCCTACATACAACAGGGAAAACATTATTGTCAGTGCTTCTCTGCTGTTCATAGGGTTTTCAATGGATGATTGATCTTTGGGAGTGGGTTGCCTGGTCTTTCTCCCAAGCCTACAATACCTGGTGTTCCCAGGCGGTCTCCCATCCAAGTACTAACCAGGCCAGACCCTGCTTAGCTTCCGAGATCTGACGGGATCGGATGCCACAGGGCTGCAGCTGCAGGCTGAGATGATGTAGGTTCATTCTAAGTAAGTTCGGAACAAGTAACTGAATGGTGTTAGAACACTGCAGATGGATCTCTGTCCAGGGCCTGACTCGTGGGTGTCCCCCCTGGCCACCCAATATTCAGAAGGCTGGCTGGACCAAAACAGGATTCAGTAACGTTGCCCTGCACTTGTGGACGACTTGCTCGTTTTACCATAACGCACTTCTGTCGACTGTGAGAGTCAAGGTGGCCTCTGGTGTGTAAGTCAAGGTTTTGCTGGGAATTTTACAGGGTGAGCTCCTGGAACAGGTGCAGGGCAGCCCGGAGGGGGCCTGAGGGGCCTCTTTTGTTGCCCGCGTCCCTCACTGTCAGACATGCATGGTTGTGCACCTGGGAGTCGAGAAGAGAAGATTCCTGCCCCCGCCCACCATCATTTCCAGTTTGGTGAGTTCAAGGGCAGAATTTCTCGGCTGAGATTTGTCAATTTCATGGCCTTTGTCCAGTCTGGCTCCCAAGTAGCTGCAGAGAAAGCTATTCTGTGTTGTTCACGGAGTGTGGCCGCACCACGTCACGCTTCGTTTAAAGAGCTCTTAGCAGCCCATCCTAGAAAGGAGCACGCTTGAGCTCAACAGGGCCATGTGGTGCGAGGCTGCCTGCCCTGCACAATTCGCGGCCCTTGTTAGCCCGCCTTGCCTTTCCCGTCTGGAAAATGGGGTGGCGGTGGTAGCTGCCTGCCTGGGCTTGAGAGATGAGAGCCTTCCAGGGGCTTCACAGATGCCAACTGTCTAAGTGGGCACAGGCACTGAGCCTGGGTGTGGGAGAGGAGGGCAAGAGGGGCAGAAAAGGCAAAGAATCACGAGGTAGCCCACAGGGCCGTTTTATGAATGGCTAACTATGAGAGGAAAGTTACGTGGCCCTGATTTCTCCTCTTCCTGGGACTGTGAAGTGTACTCAGCTCATTTTGCCCTGGGTAGCTGAGCCTCCAGGCAAGGATTCGACCCCCTGGGCAGCTTCAAAGGTCAGTGTGGTGGTGCAGAGTTCTGAGGAGACAGGAGAGGGATAATGTGATTCAGAAAATGAGGAGCGCGTTTCTAGGAGCTGATGTACTCCACTGCACCAGGCTGATGCTTTGGTTCTAAGCTGACTATTAGCACCTTGGCTCCCAATGACATTGTTTTCTATGTGCTTTACTGTCCGGTTGTACAAGGAACTGTCATGACAGCATTAGATAATTTTTTATGAGCAAAAATTTAGGGAAACGTCAATAGAAATGAGAAAGGAGAAAATAATTTTAAAAGCCTCCAATAAGATAAAATGGACCACATTAATCTATATAGTCTGCTGGAAATTGATCTAACATTCTGAAGAATCCTCTTAGATGACAATAAGCAGGACGGAATAGAATTTCGGAAGGTGCTAGTTTTTAAAAATAATCCCCCATCATCTGGCCCTCCAGCTGACAGAAATCACATTCCACTCAGCGAGGAAAGCTGCACCTAGAATCTCCTTTAGATCTGAGAGGTTAGCAGTTTGTGCTTCTTTATGCATTGGAAGAAAAACTCCTTGCAATGGATGCTCCGTTCTTCTAATAAGCAAAAGCTGACTCTGCATTGGACAAAGAAGCACAAAATCCGGTACAGCTCAGCTCTAACTGAAACTGACGGTAATTATACAGGAGGGCCACAGTGGTAGGCGGAGACCACGTTCACAGTCTAACACTGAACCAGGATCCAGGCCGTGTCTACTTCCCTGTCTCCAGTCAAACAGCGGCTACTTCAGGAGGACTGTGTTTCTGTCACCATGTCCAGTCCTGACCATGCTGTCCCTTGAGAATACGGGGAAACCAAGCTCGTTCCTCCCCTGTGTTACACCCCAGTCCCTTTGCAGAGTGGTTCATTGCCTCCCAGTTTTGAATAATGAGTTTCAATTAAAAGAAAAAAGTTGAAAATGTGCACTAGTTATTTTGCATGAAACTTTGAGCTGAGGCAGTCATTTGCTTAACAAGGATTTGTGCTACTTTTAAAAAGGGAATAAAATGAAAATAGTTTAGATGTGGCTGTTGAGTATTACTTATTTCATTATCCAAAACAGTACTTCCTTGGTACTTTGTAGATAATCTCTTAAATCTAACGATTTTTGTTCACCTAATGGAATTATTTGGGAGAAGGACCTGGCAACCCACTCCTTCTAAAATCAATCCCTATGAACAGCAGAGAAGCACTGACAATAATGTTTTGCCTGCTGTACGCAGGGTCACTATGAGTCGGATATTGACTCAAGGGCACCTGACAACAACAACAATAATGGAATTATGTAAGTGTGAGGTCTATCTACAGTCCTTTACACTTTCAGGGTTCCCCTTAGTGAAGCATCATTTCTGCTGATTTATTATAAAAAAGCAAACAGTTCCTGTGTCAACAAACACATGGGATTTTTCTTTTTCTGAAGTGATTTATTTCACTTCTTGATTTGAACGGACACTGAAAAGCAGAAGCTTATCAAAACTGGAAATAGCAGACTGAGTATTGAAAAACAGAGTATAAAGGCAGGGGAGGCTCCAGGGAAGTAGGAATCATGACAGGTCAGTCCGATTTTCCTGTTTGCCACAAGGATCAAAATGTAGAATAAAGGTTTTGTCAGAAGATAAAATGACACATATTTTAGTTGTAGGTCTATGTTTCCTTTATTCACAGTTCATGAGTCTGGGAAGCCTCAGTTTACAAGACAGAATGGGATGTCCTACTGGGCAGTGGCAAAATGGTGGGCTTTGTGAGGAGACAATGGGAGAAGGTGACTGGGTTACATCAGGGTATGTGGGGTTGGTTTGTTATGAAAGATAAAGCAGAGGGACTTCTTTCCATGTTGCGCTGGCTCAGGTGGCCGGGATCTTGGCACGCAGGTGACCTAGAGGGCGCTGGGAGCTGTGGGTTTCCTTGGGGCTTTAGAGAGCGGTCAGGCCTTTAGCCTGAGGGACGCTGTTTGGTTTGATCTCGTCTTTGGGGCGTGGAGTGGGAGCTCAGCCCACTGCAGGGGCCCCCTGTTTTGCAGAGCAGCTTCAAATCAAGGCTGGTGTGGCCAGCACCGCAGGCTGCCGGGTCCCATGGTGGCCAGGGAGGCCGGGGTGGAGGCTGCACCTTGAAGCTGGAGCGGGGCGTGGGAAGATAGCGCCTCCCGCTGGGGATGCTGCATCCAGAACCGCAGCTGGGAGGGCAGAGGCCTGTGAGGGCAGTTGGTGGCCGTGGGTCAAGTGCTCGTCAAGTGCCTTGCTGGCCTCTCAATGCTTCCCGCCCTCTGTAGCAGCCAGGTCGTCTCAGATGCTCAGTGCGACTTCAGGGAGAGACAGGACCCATGTACACACAGAGCCGAGGGCAGGCAGAAGGCAGGGGGCAGCAGGAGGAGCACTGGGCATCACGTGGATAAGCTGGGCAGTGGAGGCAGACGGCCCGCCTAGGGCATGGCCTAGAAGAGCCAGGCTGGGGAGAGTGACCCACGGAGGCCAGGAGGCCACGAGTCTGGAGATGTGGGCAGAGGGACACACCCCGCCTGAGCTGGCTGTAGACAAAGCAGCGGTAATCAGCGGCTGCCCAAGGACAGCCTGCAGGAAGGAAGGCCTAGCAGGGCTGTGAAGGTGGAGGGTGGGGGGTCGACAGGGGTTCGCAGAGCCAATTCCCACCGTGGGGCCTCCCCCTGCTTCCTGCTCCAGGGCAGAGGTGGCGTCCCCTCCCGGCCCTAAGGGTGGGACAGGCGTACAGTCAGGGTCAGCCCCCACCCTGTGCAGGTGTCAGCCTCTGGCCTTCTGTGTGTCAGCGGTGGGTAAATGACCTGATAATCTTCCCTCTTCCCCCACAGTCACCGCGGCCCTGATCCTCAGTGAGGTGTCCCAGGTTGGGGTCTTCCGGCCAGTACTTAGTGCTGGTCGCTCTCTAGGAAAGCTGCCTCCACACATGCCGCCTCCATCCCTCACGCAAGTGACCAGCTTGTCTTAGCTCCCAGGGGGTGCGGCATCCTTTTTCTTGTTGTTGTTGTTGTTGTTGTTAGGTGCCCTCGAGTCGGTATCCAACTCATAGCGACCCTCACAAGGTTTTCAATGGCTGACTCTTTCGGGATTGCCTTGGGTGTGGATTGCCAGGTCCTTCTCCCATTTTTGCTGTGCTGGGAATTGAACTCGGGACCTCAGAGACTGCAGCGCAGCACTCTACCCACTGAGCTAAATCCCAGCTGATAGATCCTTTTCCTTAGAGAAGAGAAAGTGTCGCTCACCGGACTCCTATTGTATGGAGTCCCAGGGAGGCCTGTCTTGCTCACCGTGAAAGCAAAGAGCAGAAAGACGGTCTCCTGAAGACATAAACTCCTACAGAGAAACTGAAGAGGCAAAAACCTTCCCAGACACAGGAGAGACAACTTTCAGGTCTTGCCCTCGTTACCTGAACTGCCGGCCCCCAGGGTGGGAACCCAGTCGGGGCCAATTCACCGTGGGAGATGCAAGACCTGCAGAGAAGGATGGGACCCCCGTCCAGACTTCCGCACCTGTGGCGGTCTCAAGGAGACCCAGGGAGAGGCCGCAGACTTGAAGCTGGTGTGCAAGGGTGGCCCATCCTTCGGCTGAGGCCCTCGGCAGATGGGAGGCAGGCGCCTGCTGCTCAGCCAGGCCAGCAGAGGCCACGCAGGGTGTCAGAGCGCTTCGAGCCTCATTTTCCAGTCAGCAAAAACAGGGGCAAAAATTTTAAACCTGGAGTGAATAATAAATAACTGGGACCTCACACTAGCATCAAACGTCACAGCACTTAAAACACTTTGCAAAATGTTTTCCAAATATGCTTTTCTTACTTACTAGTTGGGCTGGGATTTCCCTCAGTTGGTAGAGCGCTGCTCTGCAGTCTCTGAGGTCCCGAGTTCCATTCCCAGCACTGCAAAATGGGAGAAGGACCTGACAATCCACTCCCAAGGCAATCCCAAAACAGTCAGCCATTGAAAACCCTATGAGGGTCGCTATGAGTTGGACTTGACTCGATGGCACCTAACAACAACAACTTATGAGTTACTAGTTGTGGGACACTGTAGAACATTTTTAAGAAATAGCAATTTAAAAAGAACTGAGAACTCTAGTCATGCTTACGTTGAAACTAATAAGATGTTTCCCGTGTAGTGGTTCCTTGATGCAGGACGGAGTTATCCCCAAATCCATCTCAATGTGAAAATAGATCTGCAGCCATAGCACCCTGGCAGCCAGTCCTGCCTGATTTTGGAAGCTAAGCAGAGTCATCCTGGTTAGTCCTTGGATGGGAGACCGCCTGGGAACACCAGCTGCTGCAGGCTAGGGAGAAGGACCTGGGATCTACTCCTGAAACAGCCTACCATTAAAAAAGCTGTGTATAGAAGAGAAGCACTGACAATAGTGCTGGGCATGGCACAGAGACGGGGAGTGTTTCATCCGTTGTGCACAGCGTTACTATGAGTCAGGCCAACTCCATGACACCTAACAGCAACAACAGCAAGGTGAAAATAGTGTAAACTGGAAATGCACTTTCTACACCTAACACTTAACTAGTGACATGTCCCAGCCTGAATATAAGCAGTGACTTGGGGTTACTAAGACCTGGATCCTTTCTAAGAATGTATAGGAATTTCTTTTTGTGTCAAGTGGTTTTATAGTTTGGCTTTTATTTTGTTCCGTAACTGAATAAAGTTGCAGTTAAAAATATACAGAAGCGACTTTCATTTTAAAGACCAAAGATTTTTTTTGAATTACTATTTAATAAATTGTGATACAAGGGTTTTTTTGTTATAAAATGTTAATAAATATACACTTTTAAATCAAAAAAGACAAAACATTTTAAGACAGGTTTAAACTTTAAACATAAGGCCACTTTCATCTAAATGAAATACTTAATATATCCTTAAAAATGGTATAGGTCTTAGTGACTCGATGTCACTGGTTATATTCCAGTTAGAGGACATCACCAGTTAAGTGCTAACCCACCAAACATCCTAGCTTACCACACAGCACATGGTATAGCAGAGTACCCAGAGCCCCCAGCCGTGGATCTATACCAGACAGTGGCCTGTTAGGCGCCAGGCTGCACAGCGGGAGGTGAGCAGCAGGCTAGCAAGCAAGACTTCATCTATATTTATAGCTGCTCCCCATGGATGGAGTCATCCCAAAACCATGCTCCCCTTCCCCATATCCATGGAAACAATGTCTTCCACAAAACTGGTCCCTGGTGCCAAAAGGGCTGTGGAGCACTGCTGTAGAGTGTGGGGTGCTTCCCCTCATGATTGCATGGCTGAGTGGGGGCAGCAGCCTGTACCTCTTCCCAGCTGCATAAGATAGCCTCAGACCTCCTATTGCTAGCCTGGGAAAGCTGCACATTCAATGTGAAGAATGGTTCTCCCTGAGAGAGTCTTCCTTCGCCATCACCACAGAATAAAAAACTCCTGTGTGGATCCGTCAGAGACTACCTGTATAGAGAGAGGAGAAACACTCATTATGCCCTTAGAAAATTCTTACAGGGGGATTTCACAAGTCGTAGCTCACAGACCTGGGTTCAGGAAATTCTCTTTAGAGAGAACCAGGCTGTTGCCATTATTGTCTGCAGCTGTTATTATTGTCCTGTTCGGGCTGTAGCCATTATTGTCTGCAGCTGAAGTATGGAGTGTCCTCACTGGACATTTATACTGCCCTCCTCCCTGCCCTTAGTCCACAGTATTATTTCATTATATCATTATATTATATTATTATTATTATTATATTATTATATTATATCGTTATTTCACAAGGAGTTTCCCTAGCAAGGAAAACACATTTTGTTCTTTATACTACAACGAAGTTCCATTCTCTATGTAAACATAGTTCAAACCAATTCATCTCTGTAGTTGTCTCCTTAAGTGTGATCTTCGTATTGATGAGTTCAGCCCCATCTTTGGAAAACTCTGTTGTCATGCGACACTACACCATAAGTCAATCAATCATTTTACATCCATTTATTTTGTAAGGATGCTACTTTGACTAAAAATCGCAACCCACAAAACATTACTTCAAAAGGAAATAAATCACTTTTTCTTTCTGTTCAACATAAAGTTTCACTACAGAATAACATAAAGGAGTTGTTAAATGTTCAAAAGTAAACGGTAGCCAAATGTGGTATGCTGATTTTCAGCTGCTTTAAAGCATACATTGGCTCCAGTAGCTTTGAACATAGGGTGACTGCGATTCAAATAATCCAGGACCAGTAGATGAGGCGGATGTTTCAAGCAGATGGCTGTGAATTGAGGAGAAAGGTTTGGCCAGGAGCATTCACGAGGAGGTCCTCAGAGAGTCACATGGAAAATCACATGGCAGGGAAACCCCAGAGGGTAGAGGTATACAGAGAAGGCAGACCATATGGTGGCCATCCACACGCCTCTACGTCATTACAGTTCTTTCACTTTCGTTGGTACACAGTGTCCTGAAGGATAAAAATTCCACAATTAATTTATCTATTTTTTTGTTGACTTCTGTTTTGACTGTTTCCAGTATGATTCAGAGAATAGCTCTTGCACACATAAACTGGTGCCCACACGGGGAGAATTGGTATATTCACACTTGTTGTTGCTGTTAGATGCCATCGAGTTGGTATCCGACTCATAGCAACCCTCATAGGGTTTTCAGTGGCTGACTATCTCGGGAATGCCTTGGGAGTGGATTGCCAGGTCCTTCTCCCATTTTTTTTTTGCAGTGCTGGGAATGGAACTCGGGACCTCAGAGACTGCAGAGCGGCGCTCCACCAACTGAGCTAAACCCCAGCCCCGATTCACACTAGTGCACACGTTAGCTGGTTCTAGGCCACAAATGTCGGAGGAGTTGCTGGGTGGACAACATGAGTATCTTAGACGGTTTAAGATGTGCAGAACTATATTCTGACAATGACAGAACACAGAAGGAAAGTGTGAAGCGTAGAGTTATTTCAGGTAAATGCGTGGAAAAATTAACTTGGGGTTCCCTGTGTCCTGCTTGTATCCTACACAGTGTGAGCACTTGCCTACTTCACTGCTCAGAGGGTCCTCAGCCAGAAGGCACCTTCCTTAATGTGTGAAATGTGTACCGTACTACCAAAGCTTTCTAATTTATAAAACACATCTTGCTTTAGATAAGTGCATATTAAAGTGCAGGTCAAACTTTCTCCTAAAATGTGTGTGTGTGTGTGTGTGTGTGTGAAATTTACACTGATGAATAATGTATGAGAGTTTTCATTACCCTATATTAAACCCAATTTAAACTTTTCTCGCTTTTTCATCTTTGACTAGTTATTACGAGGATCCTGATATCAGATCATTAACTAAATTGTTTTTCCTGCTTTGGTATTAAAATTAGATAACTCCTTTTAAAAACGTCCACATTGGCAGATGATCCAGTGTGGAGATCCACTTCTTCCAGCACCATTTGTTGAAAGGCCTGTCTTTCCCACTGTGCCCCAAAGAGCCCCCTCTCACATGTCCACAAATACAGGCCTCTCTTTCTTTCTTTCTTTCTTTCTTTCTTTTTTTTTTTTTGCTGTACTGGGGGTTGAACCCAGGGCATTGCGCCTGCATGCTCTGCAAGTGCTGGACCACTGAGCTGCACTCCCAGCCCATCTTTTTTTTTTTTTTTTTTACTTTTTTGAGACAGGGTCTCGCTAAGTTACGCAGACTGCCTCAAATACAGGCCTCTTTGTGGGCGCTGTTTCTTTCCGTTGGTCACACTGGTGGCATTGTGTCTAAATTATCAGAGCTTTGTAAGAATCTTGAAGTCTTCAAGGCTATCTAAGATACCGCTGACTGTTTGCACTCCCACGTTAATTTTAGAATCCACTTGTTAGGTTCTTTGGGTGCATTTTTGCTCCTTGATTAAAATTGTGATGTACCCAGAAATGAATTCAGAGATGAGTGACACTTTAAATATTAAATCATTCAAACCAGGAGGCGGGCACCATCTCTCTATTTTTAAATATCTTTTAAAATAACCAAATAGGGTTTTATAAATTTCAACACGGAATTCTTTTTTGTTGTTTGTTGTAATTGTTTCTAGTTATTTGGTACCTTTGACGTTGTAAATACTATTTTTGTTTATGTTTCTAATATTTTGTTGCTGTTCGATAGAATTTTTTTAAAAAATTGATATATGCCAGATTGATTTTCCCTCCTCCCCCTTTTCTCCTTTCTCCTCTCTGTGTTCACATAGCTACCTCCTGTTTTTGGAGATGTCCCTCTCCCTCTTTACCTTCTCTATGTTAGTTTAATCAGTTACTTCCTTTCCTCTTCCCGGCTCCCCTACCCAGAGCTTTGAACAATCCGCAGGTTAAATGCTCACAGGGTTTCAAGAGTCTGGTGGTTTCTTCTTCCAAGGGCAAGGGTGGCCCCTCCTCCAGCCCCTCCTTCCAGCACCACCTTGTCCTAATGCCCACGCTCCCAAGGCCGCCCCAAGGCAGAAGGCGCTTGCTGAGTGGTGTTCTCTGCGCAAGGGGAGAGGAGAAACTGCGGTGTGGCGGAGAGGGGGCTGATCCGAGCAGCCTGGCAGTAGACCCACGGTCCCGTGGGCCCTGCGCCTGCTCGGGCTCTGTGCGCCCGCTGGCAGGGGTCTCTCTGTCAGGGTGACTCAGAATCCACATGTGGCGCTCCCTGTTCCCTCAGACTCCCCCTTCTCCTCCTCATAGGGCTGTCTCTTCACCATGGCTCTTCCCACAGACTCAGTAGAGTCGTGCCCCAAGTCCTACACCTGATCTGCTTTTTCTCTTGTTATTTCCTGCAATGCTCCACCACCAAAACATCGCGCAGACACATCTCTGGTGTCAACTTGTGTGGTTGGTAAGTACTGAGTGTTACAGGGTCCCTGAGTCTGACATGTTCAGGAGCACACCTGCACACACCTGGACATGCCTGCACGCACCTGGACATACCTGCACACTTGGACATGCCTACACATGCCTGGACACACCTGCACATGCCTGCTCATACCTGCACACCTGGACGTGCCTGCACATGCCTGCACACACCTGCACATGCCTGCACACACCTGCACATGCCTGCACACACCTGAACACACCTGGACACAAGTTCCTAGCACGAATGTTGTGACAGTCTTAGTAAGACTCCATGAAAGTTAAGAAGAATCTTCCTGGGAGGGAAAAAAATTAGAAACCTTGCAGTCTCAGAAGTACTGCATTGCATTAAAGCAAGTGTGTGCCCCAACATCCACAGAAAAGAGGGCCTCCAATGGGAGGCATCGCTCCACTGCCTTTTCAAATTTGGTAATGGAACAGGTGCTCTGTGGGACTTCAAATGACCCATTTTCCATGGATCAGCTCAAATGACCCATTTTCCATGGATCAGCTCAAATGTCGGTTCCTCCCCAACTCCTTTCAATCCATCATCCTATGGATTAAAAACCTGGAAAACATTTTAGTGACCAACCGGAGTGATAAGGTCATCGCAACATTCAAATAAGGAGCCAGAATCCCTTTGAGCCCTGTGCCATGCCATACAATAATAAACATGTGTAGGAATTATTAAAACTCTTCATTAGAATTCCTGTAGAGTCACCACTCAGAAACTTTTGGTTTCTAATAAGAATATTGTTTTCACACACAATCAATTTTTCTGTGTTTTGATTGACAGGATCAATAGCTCCCAACTGTTCAGCTGGGTCCAAACCTCCACAATGCTGGCTCTGTGTTCAGACCCTCTTGGTTCAAAACAGTATTTTAACCCTGTGATTTACAAATATTACCCTGTGGGTGTTCTCCCTGCCAACTGCTGGGGATCTAGGAAAAACATTTCTTAAATGATCAATATGCCCAGATGCATAGCTGTGTAGGATCCCACCCAAAGGTAAGATAGCAAAGGGGACAGATGGTATATGAAGACAGAGATGCCGAACTTCCATTGATTCCAGTCACCCTTGGACATCTGCAGGCCCAAGGGAAGAGTCAGTGTTTTCAGAAAAAACTGCCTTCAGGTCCCTGGAAGTTCCCCTCAGCAGCTGTTATCATAACCTGCACGGTGAAGGTGGTCTCCACAGCAAAGCTAGTGGGAACTGATAAGGTAGCGTCTAGCTGTGTGAGCTCTAAAATTAATTATCTGTACATCAGCTAAGAGCAAGCCAAGCTGGAAGTTTCACCTAGGGTTTTCACCATAACACCAAGAGCCATTATGAAGAGAATATGACTCCACTGGGCAGGCTGCTGGCCTCTGAGTTGATTCTGGAGCTAAGCCAGTGCATTTCACGGGACGAGGGTTTTCTTCTGTGACACATCCATGGAGGAGGGAGACGAGGCTCCACAGCCCTTGCAAGGCCACTTCGAAGAGCTAGCACTGAGTCCTCAAGGACTGGTCTTGAAGCAAGGAAGATGGTCCTGGGCTGTAACCCTGACCAGCACCTGCCAAAGATTTACATCTTGGAGGAGCAGAAAGAGACTGGCAATGGCCAGGTTTCTGGAGCCCACCCCTGAGAAAAGGGGGGCCAGGGTGAAGCCCTCTCAAGGTCAGCCCTCTGTGGGGAAGGTGAAGGCCACCCTAGTCAGTAGACGTCATCAGAGGATGAGTTGAAGCCATGGAGTGGATAATGGTGCTGCTGATGGTAATTATTTTTATAATATGTGATTATTTATAGTCATGAAAGTCACAAAGGAAATCCATGCCTCCTTTCCTGTTTCACAATTTACTATGAACAGCAGAGATCCTGCAGTACTGATTTTACCAACGACAGAGCGAGGTGCTGGCCCGGACACCCCAAGTCCTCTGAGTCCAGATTTCCACCCCATGTGCTCATCACACTGCTGGCCAAGCTGAACAGACTGTGTGGCACTTGGGAATCACAGGGACCGTGAGCCATCCAGGACTGAGCACAGGAAACCCGGACGCTGCGTGTGTCAACACGTCCGAATCCACAGGTGGAGTCTCACCTTTCTGTCCCTGTCCTCAGCATTTCTGTCAGTGGCCTGGGGCTCTCACAAACGTGTGGCAGCACACACTCAGACAGCTCCCCTCCTCCCTCCCAATGGATCACCTCACCCTCTCAAGTGGTGGCTTTGCCAGAGTGTTTGTGGTCTATGGGTAAGGATAGCCTGAAGAGGCTTCTGAAGAAATGGTGGGGAGAACAGAAAGGTGCCCCAGACGCTGGACATTTGTAGTGGACACGAGGAGTCCATGGCAAAGTGGGTGCCTTTGAGTAGACAAACATTTTATTTGATTGCATCCCTATCAAGTTCCTTATTATTGCTGTTATTAGTTCGTATTTCTAGACTTTCTCACCAGTATGATATTTGGGTTTTTCACCTGTTTATGTTGTAGGGAGATCATGCACAAAAGTGGGGGAAGAACACACATCAAAACAAAGATTATGTTGCGCCGGGCGCGGTGGGCACACCTGTAATCCCAGCGGCTCGGGAGGTGGAGGCAGGAGGATCGCAAGTTCGAGACCAGAGGCAGTCTGTGTAACTTAGCAAGACCCTGTCTCAAAAAGCTAAAAATTGGGCCAAGGTGCAGTTCAGTGGTCCCACACTTGCAGAGCATGCAGGCACGAGGCCCTGGGTTCAACCCCCAATACAAAAAAAAAAAAAAGATTTAAAAGAAAGAAATATTTTCAACAGAATTGCAAGCTCGAAATCTTATATTGAGAATACCATTGAAGGTGCACACCTGTAATCCGGAGACTCGGAAAGCAGAGGCAGGAGGATGGCACATTCAAGGCCAGAGGCAGCCTGAGTAACTTCGCTAGACCTTGTCTTAAATAGATGGTTAGATAAATAAGTGACCCGGGTTGTGGCTCAGCAGTGAAGCATTGCCTGGCAGGTGTGACACTCTGTGTTCAATGCTCTAGTACTGGTTAAAAAAAAAAAGTATCATTTTATGGAATTTTGATGTATAAGAAAACTTCATTCACGTGGTATTACTGATTAGAAACATATTCCAAGTAAAGTGCTAATTATGTTGCTCATTGCACATCAACAATTTTTCCAAAAGATATTTTCATTGTGTAATACAATTACAGTGTGGGCGTAGGTATTTTTCTTCAATTTTAAAAGGTCTTTATTATCAGGGAGAAATGGTAATTTTATAGCAGACCATCTGCAAGTATTGCTGATTTTAAAGCTTTGTTCCACACATGTAGTATATTTTTATCTTTTTAAAGATGCTCAAAACAATAGGTTGCTTATGACTAAAAGCATTTCTAAAAGAATATTGAAAGGCACCCTACAACACCAAGTTCAATGTAAATATTTCAAAGCCAGACGTGATTTCTGCAATGTTGATAACTTGAATTAATTCTTTATATTATATTTTATAGGGCTGGGATTTAGCTCAGTTGGTAGAACGCTGCGCTGCAGTCTCTGAGGTCCCGAGTTCAATTCCCAGTGCTGTAAGAATGGGAGAAGGACCTGGCAATCCACCCCCGAGGCAATCCCAAAACAGTCAGCCATTGAAAACCCTATGAGGGTCGCTATGAGTCGGATACCGACTCAATGGCACCTAACAACAACAATTATATTTTATAAAATCTTGTGTAAACTATGAAAGGAAAAAAACCAAAAAATAATATTACTTGCTTATTTCAAGAAGAAGGAATTCTGGTTAAAAGGCTTAATTGTGAACTACCAATACATATGATGAATAAAAATAGACTCTTGGGTACAAATAACTAGTGATCAGCGTGAGGGGTTCGTCCTAATGTCCTGTTCCATTATAAGATGGCAATGACTCCAACATTCTTGGAACACGTGCTAAGCTATCTGTTGTGCAAGATAAAAATCGTGAGAGCAGAATGAATTAAAGAGGTTCAGTAACAGATCTGTGGAGGTCTGAACACAGCACCCTGACCTGGGATCGTTTCAAACTCACAGCATCGTTAGTGACCTTGGCAACATTCTTGAGGTCTATTCCTTGTTTTATGGTCTATTTCATCTTTAAGGAAAATAGTTATCATAGCTTTCTTATAATTTCCACTTACATGGCTGCAACATTTTTTATCCTTTTATTTTTAACCTACCTGTATCAATATATTTCAAATGTATTTCTTGTAGACAATATGTGAAGTCTTGCTAAATAAGCTAAGGAAAACTTAGATTTTACTTAGTCTACACCACGTACACCTGCAGCTGTAGCCCTGTGCCATCTGATCCTGTCAGATCTCAGAAGCTAAGCAGAGTCAGGCCTGGTTAGTACCTGGATGGAAGACCACCTGGGAACACCAGCTGCTGTGGGCTTGGAAAAAGGACCCGGCAACCCACTCCCAAAAATCAATCCGCCATTGAAAACCCTATGAACAGCAGAGAAGCACTGACAATAATGTTTCACCTGTTGTACGTAGGGTCGCTATGAGTCAGATACCGACTCAACAGCACCTAACAACAACAACAACACTTACATTTAATATAATCATCAGCATTAAAAATAGGCAATTTACATTAAGTATAATTGTTGATTGTTGTTGTTGTAAGGTGCCGTCGATTCGGGATCCGACTCATAGCGAACCTCATAGGGTTTTCAATGGCAGACTGTTTTGGCTTTGCCTTGGGAGTGGATTGCCAGGTCCTGCTCCCATTTTTATGGTGCTGGGAATTGAACCCAGGGCCTCAGAGACTGCAGTGCAGTGCTCTACCAACTGAGCTAAATCCCAGCCCATAATTATTGATAGGCTGATTATTTTCTTTTCATCCTGAATGATTTTGTTCCTTCTGTTCTACCATGGTCTACCTTCAAGTAATGCTATTATGTCACTTTTATGTTAAATGTTAAGTGGGAACACAGTTCTATTAAATGTTATGTTTATTTTAAATGGGAACACAGTTTAATTTCACTTTCTTTGCTCAAAGTTTAAGTTATTGCAGACATATATTTTACTTCTCTGTGTATTTTTACAGCTATAAATTAACAGCTATAAAACTTAATGAATAGCAGAGAAGCACTGTCAAATAATGTGTCGGAAAATGACCCCCTAGGTTGGAAGGCATTCAAAAATAAACCGGGAAGAGTTGCCTCCTCAAAGTAGAATCAATCTTAATGACAGAAATGAATTCAAGCCACTGAGAGCTCCATTCGCTGATGTGGCATGACTAAAATGAGAAGAAACCGTGGCTGCAACAATGGGCTCAAACATGAAATGATCGTGTGCATGGCACAGTGTTGGGTAGTGTTTCCTTATGTTGTGCATAGGGTCACTATGAGTCAGTCCTGACTTGAAGGCACCTAACAACAACAAACACTTTGGAGTTCTTGTTGCTGTTGTTAGGTGCTGTCCAGCCGGTATCTGACTCATAGCGACCCTACACACAACAGGGGAAACACTATTGTCAGTGCTTCTCTGCTGTTCACAGGGTTTTCAATGGCAGATTGATTTTTGGGAGTGGATTCCAGGGTCCATCTCCCAAGCCTACAGCACCTGGTGTTCCCAGGTGGTCTCGGTCTCCCATCCAAATACTAAGCTGGCCCGACCCTGCTTGGCTTCCAAGATCTGACAGGATTGGATGCCACAGGGCTACGGCTGCAGGCTTGGAATTATTGTTGTTGTTGTTAGGTGCCATCGAGTCGAGTCCAACTCATAGTGACCCTCATAGGGTTTTCAATGGCTGACTGTTTCAGGATTGCCTTGGGAGTGGGTTGCCACATCCTTCTCCCATTTTTTGTGGTGCTGGGAATCGAACTCAGGACCTCAGAAACTACAGAGCGGAGCTCTACCAACTGAGCTAAATCCCAGCCCCTTGGAATTATTAGGCTCCTCTAAATCATTAAGCTCAATGGCATCTACTGTTTATGAGAACGCCCTTGGTTATGAACTTCCTCAGGCTTTGTATTCGTTCCTAAGACTTGCCTCTCGCCTTGGGCATGCACTCAGCGCCACTGTATCAAACATAAGGACAGGAAGGGCAGCCCACTGCTCCCTAAGTGCCATCTACACTTTGCGCATCACATACTGGAGGGCGAAGGCAGCCCGTGGTCTCTTCCCTCTGAGTGACGCCCTCTGTCCTGAGAGCTGAGCGGGAACAAGAGGCCGTGGCTCTCACTCCTCACAGCTGACGTCCAGCTTCCGCCCTACAAGTCGAGGATGGGCAGGGGAGCGTGCACCAGTGCCCGTGGAGATGCCAAGGTTCAGGGAGCGCCACAGCGCAGGCGGCCGCACGCAGCACAGATGCCGGTGTCCTGCCCTGTCTCCTGTCACCCTGCCCCGGAGTAAGACTGTCGGAGTGAGCTGGGGACGGGGTGAGGGCGGGTTACAGCTTAAACATCACTGAGTCTTTCCATCTCTACCAAGGCCAAGTAGATTTTTTCAGATACCTGCTTCTCCATTTTTAGAGACAGGAGTGATGTTCTGTGAAGATGGAGGAATGGGACCCCAGCCATGGACCCCACACCACCAGGCAAACTAGGAAAGGTAAAACAGTGGGCTTTCTCCAGAAGCCCCCAGAAGATGCACTGTTGACTGTTTAATTTCAGCCCAGACTGATGTTGGACTTTCAGCCTTTTTTGATTATAAGGGAACAGAGGAGTGTTTTACTTACGCTCCTGAGTCCATGGCTACATCAGGGCAGCCGTAGGATTGTAACGTGTGTGGGGTACAGTGGGGGAGGTCTTATGAAATGGAAAGTTTCACTTTCTTCACACACTATCACGTTATAGTAGAAGGTTTCTAGGGCTCTTTCCAACTTTAATATTGAACTCACTGAATTGATGAGTTTGATGTTCTGCTGGATTAACATCCATTATCTGTAAGCACATGGAGGGTCCGATTTTGATTTCCAACAGTATTATTAACACCCTGAGTCATTCCAGGATATGGCCATGTTTTATGTGTCAGGAAATAAATCTAAAGCTGTGTACGGTGGTGCACGCCTGTCATCCCAGCGACTCTGGAGGTGGAGGCAGGAGGCTCTCAAGTTCAAGACCTGAGGCAGTCGGCATAATTTAGAGAGACCCTGCCCCCAAATAAAAAGTAATAAAATGGGCTGGGGGTGCAGCTCAGTGGTATAGCACTTGCAAAGCATGCAAACTTGAGGCCCTGGTTCAATCCCAGTACAAAAAACAAACAAACAAACAAACAAAAAAACAGGAAGGGAAAGAAGGAAGAAAAAAGGAAGAAAGAAAGAAAATGAAAGAAATCTACTAGTTCTTTAGCACCTCCTATGTGACATGCGTTATGCCAGGTACATGCGTTAAGTCATTAAATTTTTATGAAAATTAATGATATATAATTGTACAGTACCCCCATTAAACTGGCAAGGAAACTAGTATAGTAATACCTTGCCCAGTGTCACAAAACTAGTGGAATTATAGGGTCCTTGTTTTATTAAATCAAAAGTGATGGGAACCGCATTACTGGAAGAATGTTAGGAAATGTGAACATTGCTACAAGAATTGCATGCATTTCCAACGTGGCTCTGAGGGAAGCGTGTCAGGTGAAAATGACTGGGACAGGAAATCTCGGGGTGCTACATGGAAAAGCACAGCCAGTGTCCCACAGTGCACAGCAGCGTGAGGGAGAGGCGCTCAGGAGCGGGCTCCGTGCTTCAGAAGAAATGAGGATATTGAGAAATCCCTACAACCACAGTCTTAGCAAACACCAAGCACGCGGCTGAAGCACCTATGCGTGAACTCACTGAATTCTATGCATGCTGTGGAGGTGCCTCCGTTCCCCGTGGAGGAAACTTAGCTGTAAAATTGTTCAGCTACTGTGTAGAGGGGCAGCCCCCCAATGGAGGCAGCCTATTCCCTAAGGCCCTTCAACCAATCGGCTATGTATGTGACTGACTCTGAATCACTTTTGCAAGTTTCTGTCTTTGAAGTCCAAAAGAAAAGCAGGTTTTAAATGTGTCCCGAAATGCACACTGCAGGCCCCGAAGCAAAGATGCCTCACGCTGAGATTAAGGTGCCGGGTGGAAGCCCGTTCTTCTCCCCCCAGCGGAGACATGGTGGGCGGCTGCCACAGGAGATGAGGCAGGATGAGCACAGGGGTGGCCTGGGAGTGACAAGTCCCTTTAAATATCTCAGTGTCACAGGGGAGGGCTGATGTAAACACTTGCCGGAATCTGCAGGAAAGCAAGCTAATGTTGTGTCTGGGGATGGGGGGTTCTCTAAGAGTGGGGAACAGGGGCTGCAGTAGGAAGGGGCCTACACAGAGGCGCCGGTGACGTGTGTAGAAGCCTGAGATGGAATTTGGTAATCTCCACGCTCTTATACGGTCACTGCACACGTATGTGTTTGCTTTTACCTGTAAGTCAAATATTTAGAAGCTGAGGAACATCCAGAAGATGGACAGACGGACCGTCTGAGTCAGTCAACACGTGGCACACAGCATGCCGGAGCCGCCACAGGCCCCAGCATTGACAGCGAAAGCAATGGCGTCACCAATGACGTCAGCATGTGTAAGGGGTGGGTAATGGAGGACTATGGAGGACCAAAGAGCTGACTTCCATCCTCTGTGCATTGCTATCACTTGGCAGGAAACTATGTTTAGCACGTGGGTATTTTTCACAGCCACTGGCAGAAAACCATAGGTTTTGAGAAGTTAGGGCTCTGACAGTCCACCTTCACAAAGAAACGCAGGACCTGCCTGAGGCCCACTGGGGTGCAGTGGTGAACTCAAGGCCACACAGACACTTCAGGAGCAAATTGAGGTAAGAACTCCAGTTCCCTGGCTGCTCAGTGTCAAACAATTTTCATATGCCACACTGGTTTGTTGTTGTTGTTGTTGTTGTTGTTCTTTTCCCTTATATTTAGATATTTGGGTAGAGAGAGCCCTTGGCTTTTAATGTCCCCATAAGTGCTTTAACAGGGAGAGAGAGAAAAAGGAAGAGAGAGAGAGAGAGAGAGAGAGAGAGGAGAGAGAGAGAGAGAGAGAGAGAGGAGAGAGAGAGAGAGAGAGAGAGAGAGAGAGAGGAGAGAGAGAGAGAGAGAGAGAGAGAGAGAGAGGAGAGAGAGAAGCTGAAAGGATTTTTAAGATTTGAAAAATACAGTGCTCTTTCTTTTATGGATGTACCTTCACCTTCATAGGCAGTGAAATTTTCAGGATGTCATTGTATTTGTGAAACAATTACTTAACGTGGGTCTGGAGATGGCTCACAGGAAGAGTGAACGCAGACGCATATCACACCTGAAGGGATATGGGATGAGGGGTGTGGTCTCAGATCATTACTGGTTCACACCAGAAACGGAGAGCCATGAATCAAAGAGTAGGCCATGGAGAAGGGACGAAAATGAAGCCTAAAAGTGATCATAATCTTGTCGTTTGTAAGCAGGATTGGGAGAGGGACCTGGCAACCCCCTCCCAAAAATCAACCTGCCATTGAAAACCCTGTGAACGTCAGAGAAATACTGACAACAGTGTTTCGCCTGTTGTACGTAGGGTCACTATGAGTCGGATACCGGCTCAATGGCACCTAACAACAATAACAAGCAGGATGTGAATTTTACTAATAAGTATCATAGGGATTGTTTTTGCTTTTCTTTCTTATGTCTTCTTTTCCTCTTTCTTTCTTTCTTTCTTTCTTTCTTTCTTTCTTTCTTTCTTTCTTCCTTTCTCTCCCCTTCCCTCCCTCCCTCTTTCTGTCTTTCTGTCTTCCTTCCTTTCTTTCTTTCTTTCCTTCTTTCTTTCTTTCTTTCTTTCTTTCTTTCTTCTTTCTTTCTTTCTTTCTCTTTTGCACTACCTGGGGATTGAACCCAGGGCCTTGTGCACGCTATGAAAGTGTTCAACCACTTAGCAGCACTCATGGCCCCTTTATCTTTTATTTTGAGACTGGGTCAGGCTCAGTTGTGCAGGCTGCCTCTGCCCATAAACTTGAGATTCTCCTGCATCTGCCTGGAGTTATAGGCAGGCGTGGGCTTCTGTATCCCACAGGGATATTTTTATTTTAATTTAGTCATGGTTGCTGATCTAACTTTTCAACAATGTGAAATCTGAAGAATTTGCAGAGCTGGTAGAGTAACAGAGTAAGGCCATTGCCTATGTAAATAACTTGCAGGCATTTTATGTCTATAGATTCTGTGAAAAGAGGGAATCGTTGGCATTGAGGTAAACCCTGGAACTAACCACAAACACACACAGAAGTGCACCTGCGTTAGAAAGATGAAGGCTAAAAATAGCAAAGGTAGATACCAGGTGGCTATCATTTTCCCTTCAACTCTTTCCTCGGGAAACGTGAAAGCGGGAGAGGGGAGGGACGTCAGCCCTCAGTGAACAGCCCTCCCATAGCGCTGCGGAGGCCGGGCCCAGAGCTGGATTCCACATGCCCAATGCCTAGGACTTTATGTAAGATTTGGCCTCTGGATATTAGTAAAGTAAAACAGAAGTAAATGAAATTGTATAGGGCTCAGTGTTTCACGCCCGTAATCCCAGCGACTCTGGAGGTGGAGGCGGGAGGTTCGCAGGATCAAGGCCAGAGGCAGCCTGCGCAACTTAGTGAGGCCCTGTCTCAAGATAACAAAGAAAGGAAAAGCAGCCAAGGAAGTAGGGGTGGAGTTCAGTGGTGGAGGATTTGCAAAGTCTGTCCAAGGCCCTGCATTCAACTTCCCGGTACTGAAAAAATAAGTAAATAAAGTTAGAGAGAACATACATCTTTTAGGTATCTGCTGTCAGCCCCATGATGTCAAATTTACCAGACAAAAATAATAAAATTAAACATTATCTACTCCTAAGCTATTGCACATGTGAAAAACATAAATACTAAAATTTTCATCACAAAGAAAAGAAGTCAGTACCGTTCTGCTGATGTCAGATGAATTTAGTAGACAGTTGCTGTTCTCCACCCAGTACGCAGCCTCGAGAACACGGGACACATGTTCATGGCTTTATCATTTCCACTGATGCTCCAAATCTGTGACTCACTTGTCCAGATAACCCATGGTAAATGTGACCCCTTGACATGGAGGAAAAAGTAATGCAAACCCAGAGAACGTCCCAACAAAGTGTTAACAAAGTAATGAAATTTGTGAACAATACATAGAAAAACATATGTTGTGGCTGGGCGCGGTGGCGCACACCTGTAATCCCAGTGGTTTGGGAGGCGGAGGCAGGAGCATTGCAAGTTCGAGACCAGAGGCAATCTGCATAACTTAGTGAGACCCTGTCTCAAAAAGTAAAAAAAAAAAAAAAAAAAAAAAAAAAAAAAAAAAAAAAAAAAAAAAAAAAGAAAAAAAGAAAAGAAAAGAAAAAAAGAAAAACATGTGTTGTAATAAAAATACCTTTATAAATTTGAAAATAGGCTCATAAGAATAGTCAAAAGTCCTTTGTCCTCAGAAGTCGATAATCTTGTATGTTGGTAGTGTTTTTGTTAAGTCTAAAGTGAAATGACAAACAGAAATGAGGTAAGCTCTTTTTTTTATATGAAGCAAAACATCCCCCCCATGAAAGGCACTGGTTACCGTTTTGACATGGTAAGAAAGAAAGACATGGAAAGAGAAAGAAAGAAAGAAAGAAGAAAGAAAGAAAGAAGAAAAGAAGAAACAAGAAAGAAAAGAAAAACAAAAACAATCCCTATGATACTTATCAGTAAAATTCTTATCCTGCTTATTGTTGTTGTTACGTGCCGTCGAGCTGGTATCTGACTCATAGCGACCCTACATACAACAGGAGAAACACTTTGACAGTGGCTCCACAGTCACTCAAGTTTTGCATTTAATTCATTGCCATATCCCCAGTAAACAGAAAACCATAGGTGCTCAATAAATCTTTGTCAAATGAAGGAATGAATAGACTGTAGCTTGTGGGTGTGCGTATTTGTTTGGTGAAGTCAGAACTTTCCACCTCTGAATCAGTACTCTCAGTACTTTTTAAAAAATTTTACTGGACCAAAAACAACACAAAAAGCGAGTGGTCCCTGATGTGCAGCCTAATTAAACTCCAAGCAAAGGGGAGGAGGATGCAACTCCAGGGGAAATTCCTGTGCAGACGGACGCGAGAATGTGCGCGTTACAACGACACACGTATAATAATGCACATTAAAAATAGAAAAGCCTTCGAATGTCATTTTTGGTTCACTGCTAGTTATGGTCTCATTCCAAGGGAAAGAGGCTTTGCTGTGAGGAGGGCAATGAATAAGCAAAGTCCTGGGTTAGGTAATTACCCATTTTTCAAATCACGCCGCAGGGCATAGGCTAACTGGAAAGGCAGAGAGAATAATGGCATTTATTAAGCACTTGACAAGTTTTTCTTTTCTTACTCTTGAGTTGCCCAGCGTTTTCAGCGCAGCCCTTTGCAAGCCCTGTGCAATTCCATCAGGTGTCCCGGGAAGCTGAGGCCAGGACTCTGCCCTGCGCTGCCTCTGGGCCCTGTCCGGTGGAGCAGGAAGAGAGCACCTGGCCGGGCTCGGAGGAGGAGCCACGTTCTGGCGAAGCCCAAAGGTGCGGAATAAAACCCAGGCACCATGACTGTAACCGTGACCCAGCCACTCGCCTGTGCACCCCCACCTGCTGATCTTTGCCCTGTGGCCTCCTGTGCTCAGGGCCTCCTGTTTTGTCAAAGCGCCTTACGTAAAGAGGGGCAGTGGCCTTTCTGCCATTGGAAGGGGCCGACCCAGCCCCAGAGCCGCTGACTGTCCTGTAGTCAAGGCCCCAGGTGCGTGAGAGGGGCCTTGCACAAACTTCGCAAGCGCTCCACCACCAGACGGCATCTCCAGCCCCTTTTTAAAGAAATTAGTTTGAAATAGAGTCTCGTTAAGTTTCATGCACTGCTTCTGGCCCCAAACTGGAGATCCTCCTGCCTCAGACCCCCCAAGTGCCAGGCTTACAGGAGGGCACCATCGTATCTGGGCCCCCTCCTCTTTTTCTTTCTTTTTCTTTTTCCTTCCTTCCTTCCTTCCTTCCTTCCTTCCTTCCTTCCTTCCTTCCTTCCTTCTTTTCTTCTCTCTCTCTCTCTCTCTTTCTTTCTTTCTTTCTTTTTTTTGACAAAATCTGTTATATAGCCAAGGCTGGCCTCCAAATTGTAATCCTCCCGCCTCAGTTTCCCAAGATTGGGACTCTAGGCCTGTTATTATTCTATTTTAAAGACCAAAAAATAGAGGCTTAGAAAGCCTAAGAAAGTTGTCATCGATCTTTGTAACTTTTGCACGGTTAGCTTAACATGCACTGTCCTATTTATAGGTCATTCAAACATTTGCTGATTATTATTTCTTGGAATGTATGTCAGACATGCACGCATGCACACGCTGCCACACTGAGGCTCAACCCTATTTCCTGCCAGCTGCTTGCTTTTGTGCTTAGTCTAACGGAAACTACAGTGTCCTGAACATTTCATTATAATGAGTTAGTTACTGTCCCATGAATAGGATGCTGTGCATTAATGGATTAACCCACTTGTCAAGTTCTGATCATTCCAAATATTACCAGTGTGGGTGTGGAAGTGTGATAACTTTTCAATTGTAGAAAAGTATAAATAATATGTAATCAAATCAGTCCCTGGTAGTAGCATGTTAAAACTTGTATCACTAGAACTTTCAGGAAGACTATATATAAAAAAATAGGATTTCCCTAAAGAAAGACCTGCATTTACCTTAAAAAGAGGTCCTTAGGTGCGTTCCACTAGTACTTTGCACACTTTTTAAGTTTTTTTGTAATGAAAGTATACTTACATTTTAACTGCACAAATAAAATGCTGGTATGTGATTTTTTCTAATAGGTAGTTAAGAGTTTTCCCATATAAGTAAAATAGAACTGGCTATTTCAAAACTTTGTCTTTGAATGTGTTTAGTTTGGGGAGAAAATAAAATGTGCTGGAGGAAAAGAACAAAGCAACAGGGTATAAAATCCTGCGTAGCCTCATCCTCCGTAGTGGTACCAACCAGGGCACCATTGTGATGCCCCGGCCATCCCAGTCTTTCCAGAAAACACAGCTTTTTCACCAAAATTAATGTGTGGCTGTGAAGTTCCATTAAAGAGCACCCTCAGAACAGTTCCAGAACGTCACCTCAACAGCAACTTTACTACACACTTACATTAAATATATTATGCACATATGTCATTCTAAGTAGCCAACTTACAAAGATCTGTTGTTGCTATTGTTGTTGTTAGGGGCCATCAAATCGGATCTGACTCGGAATGACCCTACCTACAACAGAATGAAACACTACCTGACACGGTGCCATGCACACAATCTTTATGTTTAAGCCCATTGTTGCAGCCACTGTTTGTTCTCATTTTGAGTCGTGCCACATGAGAAAAAGGAGGTCCAGGAGGCTTTACTCCGTTGCCTTCATTAAGGTAGACTCTGCTTTGAGGAGGCAACTCTTCCCCAGTCATCTTTTGGGTGCCTTCAGACCTGGGGGCCTCATTTTCCTGCACTGTGTCTGCAGCACTCTTTCTGTGCTATTCTTAGGGTTTTCAGTGGCTAATTGTTTCTAGAGCAGGCTGCCAGGTCCCTCTCCCTAGTCTGTCTTGGTCTGGAAGCTCAGCTGAAACCTATCCATCGCGGGTCACCCTGCTGGTATCTGAGATACTGATGACGTAGCTTTCAGCATCACAGCAGCATGCAAGCCCCACAACAGGACAAGCTGACAGAAACATGAAAGAACAAAAATTTACAAAGAGTCAAATGCCTACATCAATATTAGATAGTCCCTTATCTTTCCTGAGGCAGTTTACGTTTAGCAGGCCGGTCTCGTATATAATGTCCATCCCAGAGGACAAGGAGTGGCAAGCAATTTACCTCATTGATTGGAAAAGAAGCCAGACCTTATTCAACTAAAATGGTAATATATGTGTACATTGATATGTTATGGTTCCGACTTACTTCCAGTAAGGCTGGATAGTTGTATATTTTTGTGCTCAAGAAATTTGGTGAAAGTTTTAGGCAGACTATAAAAATAACTAAATATAAATGAGATTTGCCAGCCAATACTTCTCTAAATTAATAGTGCTGAGAACCAAACTTGTCCACCCAACCCTTGATGATTTTTATGAAAAATGCACACAGAAATTCTGCTGGCAGTTTTCCCAAGTATAACTGAGGTTTTCCCACTTCTGTGGTGGAAACAGAATAAGACAACTCTCCTGCCAGATGGAGATTACTGCCCTGCAGGGTTTGCCTACAGTTTCCTATTCCCAGCAGGTCTGAAAACTGACAGATTTCTCTTTCTGCAGAACATGTTGTAAATATATGTTTTGAAAATTTCCCTCATGTTGACATTTGACAAATAATATGTCTAACAAGAAAATTCTATTGTGGATTTATGTACAAGCAGATGTATCTACACAGTCTGTAAAATATAGACACTACTAGGTTAGGTTTCAGGAACGTTCAGTCTTGGTAGGCAAAACTGAGTGTTTTATCTACCCTTATCAGGGAAATTATGGCAACTTGTCTCATCTATTTTAATATAAGATATTTTTAGGTAAGTACAAAGAGAGACCTACCTCCTAAGACACAGAGAAGAGTGAGGAGTCTGCGTGAAGCACAGGCACAAAGTGATATTAGTTTTCTCTTTCTCATTGTTGTTCATTTAATTTTCCACAGGGTGCAGTTTTTTCAGTCGTTTCTAGAATAATTTTTGCAAGCTGTTTTGAAAAAGGTTTCCATGTTTTCGAAAGCTTTTTTCCATTCATGCATTAATTGCCATTCGGATAATATCCACGTGTGTGTTACTTTTATCTGTTTCATCACTATTAATGGTAACACGGAAACAGATTTTCTAGAATACAAATATCTGATTCCCTGAATTTACAATTAGATTTTTCCATCCACTCTTTCCACTGTAACAAAAGAATAAACTAACAAGTTGTTGTTGAATATGATTATAACATTTAAAATTGTCACTTAGTAAAAAATACCATAGGTAAAGCTCATTAACATTTTTATTTATTTATATGTGCCAAAGCTTATTATCCAGCAGAAATCATGATCTTTGACCTGTTAACATATGACGTACAATGACACTGCTGCTATTGTGTGAAGGAATTCCCATTTCTCTATATTAATACAGTAAAGTCTGATGGTACAAGTTTTTCAGAAAGCAAATGACTTCTGCCAGTTGCAAACGTGACTTGATATCTGAACTTATTTACAGCTGAGGTCCTATGACATTCCCTGGAAGCGGCCTCACCACCGACCCCTCCGGCGAGGTGCGGTCTCCCCAGCGCCCTCACATGGGTCCAAGGGCAGAGGTCTCCAGGGGCCCCACAACACCCCAGGGTCTCCTCAGCAGGGACTGCACGGCAGCTGGCGGGGAGGCCGCGGGCGTCAGACTCCCTGTGGCCTCATAACTGAGGTCGTCCCCACGCTCTGCTAGTCCTGAGGGGCCCTAGGAGGAGAGGGGCTGTGGGGTGTGACCACGGGTCCCCCACAGGCAGGGCGCCCCTGCAGGCTGCGGCCACTAGGCCACCAGGGAGGCTGACCCTGGCCTCACCCACATGCAAAGGCTGCAAATACCACTGAGTGAGGCGGGGACGCCGGCCTGCCCCTGCCCTCCTCACTCACTGCCCTTGGACATTTATTCAGTTTATCCAAAAACTAGAAAGAGTCACCTTCAGAAACCTACTGTCGAGATGTTGACCTGTCCGTGCATTAGTCTCATTGTTGTTAGGTGCCGTCGAGTCGGTATCCGACTCATAGCGACCCTCATAGGGCTTTCAATGGCTGACTGTTTCGGGATTGCCTTGGGAGTGGATTGCCAGGTCCTTCTCCCGTTTTTGCGGTGCTGGGAATGGAACTCGGGACCTCAGAGACTGCAGCTCAGCGCTCTACCAACTGAGGTAAATCCCAGCCCTAAGTCTCATGGCTTCTCATTTTCTAAATGAGAAACTTCTCTGATTTTCAGCAGTGCGTAATCAGTTTCAACCAGGCTTTCCAAGTATCTCTCTCCCACTGCTATCAATTTCCCCTTATCAGTGACACCGTGCTTCTCTTTTGCAAAATCCCCCATGATCCCTGTCAGCAGACCTACGACCCTGAATATGTTTGTTCTCTGTACTTGGCGGGTTTCACTTGCGGCTCTGGCACCCTGAGATCCTGCTTCCTTGAAGCCATTTCTGGTATCACAAGCCAGGCTTCGTGTGTAGTGCGTTAGTTCACTGACCTCAGTGTCTGTGCTGGTCATTCGTTAGCATCTGTGGCGTGGCTAATTATCTCTTCTGTGAGAGTTCCCTGTCCTTAATTAGCTTCTGTTCTCTTATTGGACTGGGCTTGAAGCTCATTACAAACTCTGAAAACTTAGGTATCACAGAAATCAGGAGGATCTACCAAAGACAGTTTAGAACACCTAATTTTGTGTATTTCTTTATTCCCCATTCGACTTCAAAGCTAGGAGGTTAAAAAGCTGTGTTTCATGCATCTGAAGTTTATGAGCAGTGTACTAAATTCCAGAGGTCAAATATCAACATTAATTTGACTAGCTAAAACACCTCATAAAAATAAATGAGGTAAATAATAATGGAATCTAAAATGTATGTGCATTCTGAAGATGAAAAATGGCTTGACATAAACTATTATTTTAGGAACTTAAATATCTTATGATACATTTTTTAGTATTAAAGTTATGAATAAAAGCTTTTTTATGATATTGTCAGGGAAAGAATAATGTATAACTTAGAGGCTAAATATTTCATACATGCTTTATCTATATTTAATTTGCATTCTGAGGAATGTGATTTGATGCCTGCTCTGTCAAAGCCACAGGACAGATCCTTTTTTTTCTTTACTTTTTGATTTGCTGCTTTACCCTATGGTGCTATGTTAATGCATCATCCACGTCACAGTGACTCTGCGGTCCTCAGTTAATTCATGTACAAAGTAACCATTGTCATCAGAAATACGGAACTAAAACTGGAGGAGTTAGCTGGAAATGACTAGAAATTTCTAAACAAAATCAGGGATCCTGGGATCCAGGACTAGGCGGAGGCCCTGCCACTGAAGCATCAGGTGACTGGCTGACTGGTTTAGACTCAAGCGGACTTAGTGCCCAGGTGTTGAATCAAGTGCGTGGTGGCAACCTCGGGATTCAATCTGACAGAATCTGGGTCCGGGGAGACATCAGCCAGAACCTGGAATGGGGGCTTCCGGTCCACGCAAGCCCGGCGTTAGAGGCAGAGAGGGCAGCCTGGCTAGCTCTGGCTGGCTCACATCCACTAGACACCGTGTGGGAGGCGCTAGTTTAGTCGAGGGTCAGAGAGGCAGCAGGAGAAACACATGCAAACCCAGTTTTCTGTGCTTCCCAGAGGGTGGGCAGAGGGAGCGTCTCGCTCAGTGCCTCACTGGGTAGAAAGTAGGAAATGTGTCTGCCTTGATGCCTTTACCTGGGAAATAGCTACAGTGCCGTGTGCAAAGCACTTTTCTAAAGCAGGCTGTTGATGGGCTTGTCCCTGGGAACCCCACCCAGACCAGGAGAGCCCATCTTCAGCCCCCATGGCATTCCTCTCAGGGCTTCATTCTCTCAGTCCACTGTTACTCCCTGTGGAGGGGCCAGCTGCCAGTCCCACCCTACCACTGACCATCCAGTCTCTGCTTGCCACTGTCCTGCTAACCCTTAACTGCTGATGTTCTCCTCAGGTCATTGAGACGTGTTGTTAGGTGCTTTCGAGTCCGTGTCCAACTCACAGCAGCCCTATGTATAACAGGTGAAACACTACTGTCAGTGCTTCTCTGCTATTCATAGGGTTTTCACTGACTGATTTTTGGGAGTGGGTTGTCAGGTCCTTCTCCCAAGCCTACAGGACCTGGTGTTCCCAGGCAGTCTCCCATCCAAGGACTAACCAGGCCCGACCCTGCTTAGCTTCCGAGATCTGATGGAGTCACAAGGTACCATGGTACAGCTGCAGACTTAAGGACATCTAGATGATTCTTTTATGGCTTCATGTTTTACCTTAAACTTTTCTTAATATTTTGTCTGTTTTGGTTTCAAAGTGTATATGTTTTAACACTTCATAAAAAGAATTAGCATGCACAAGGCAAACGTAAATACACTGCTCCGGTCTGTTAGACACTCTCATCGCCAGTAAGGATTTTACAGAGAACCTGTGACGTTCTCCCTCACGGTGGCATCTTCATCGGAAGGATGTCACCGGAATGTGTTTATCTGGAGTTTGTTGTTGTTGTTGTTAGGTGCCGTCGTGTCTGACTCATAGTGACCCTCATAGGGTTTTCAATGGCTGACTGTTTTGGGATTGCCTAGGGAATGGGTTGCCATATCCTTCTCCCATTTTTGCAGTGCTGGGAATTGAACTCGGGACCTCAGAGACTACAGCGCAGTGCTCTACCACTGAGCTAAATCCCAGCCCATCTGGAGTTTAACCTTTCTTTATTCATGGTGATCCAGTGAGTAGGAATAAACCACGGTTTAATTCTTTACTCTCCTGGGGATGGGAGTTCTGTTTTGTTGTTTCTTCCTGGGCTGTGGTGGACCACAGAGCTGGCATGGACCTTCCCGCTTGTGTGGTTTTTGTAGAGTCTTTATATTCATGTCTCTTGGACACATGTTTGGATTGGGACAGCTGGGTCATTGGAGAAGCTGACTTTTAATTCAATTCTTGCCAGGTCATCTGCCCCACATCTTCCAGTTCCTGGTATTGACAACTTTGTTTTGGTTGGTTTGTTTCAAGTTGAGCCCTTCTGAATGGATAGAGAAAAGGCGTCTGTTTTCATTTGTTCATTCTTGCTGAGCGGAGCTGCCTTCTCCAACATCTGTGGATGTGATGCCCCTCTTTGACCTTGCTGCTGCTCACAGCAGCCTTTGTTTGTTTGTTTGGTCTGCTTGTTTTTCATTTGTAGACATTCCTTCCATATTCCAAACCCAAGATTTGCTGGGGAAGTCTGGCGAAGGCCTGCTTGCCCAGGGTTCCTTGAATTCGAGGCCGCCCTTCGCTGGCCTCTGAGGGCCTCTGCAGAGCACAAGGGTGGCGCTCGGTTCAAACTGTTGGACACGGAGGTTCGGTCCAAGCTGCTTCCTCTTCATTTTGCTTTTGACGTGTTGTGGCTCAGGGGACGAGCCGGAGCTCCCGGGGTGACTTTGCTCTCACCTGCCTGCGCTCATGCCAGGAACTTGTTGCCCTCAGCGTGAGAGAAGCAAAGGTGTGGACATGGGCAGGACCAGACCTCAGGACTGGGGCCCAGGCACGCCTTTATGTACCAGTTTCCACACCCGTCATTCCTGACCAAGCTCACACCAGTGTGCCCCTCCCTCAGGAGACCAGCTTTGGTTGTCAGTAAAATCTCACTGCTAGTGGCTAAGGAAATGAAAGGCAAGTGACACTGGTGTGGAATGACAGGCTGCAAACAGTGTCTCTGACTTGTTTTCCTAATTTTTGCTTTATAGGATGTGGAAGAAAACACTAAAATGCAGTGTTGTCCTCAATCTAAGGGAGGAGACAGTAGAGCAAATCACATTTCCAAAACTTCCCTCAGTTTTCATATTTTCAGATAACTTGATTAATATTCACCAAGGTCTTAATTACCATAATTGCAGGAGAAGTAAAAATAAAATAACTATGTCAAGGTATTTCCACACACTGCAGAAATTTCAGGACCAAATAATTTACCCAAATCTGTTGGAGTCTTTCTATCTGAATTTTAAATTCCATTCCCAAAGGTTACCATGAACATCGAGGAAGCCCCCATTTTCTAGCAAAATCTATGCGGTTCTGGGTTTCCATGGATCTGTGTCATTATGCCTTACACTAAAAACTGACAGTATTTGTGTTGAGTAGATTAAATTAGTAGATTTAATATTTACTGTTTGGGAATATTAGTGTTTGATCAAACCAGTGTACACTCTTATGTTACTAGGCACTACACAACATGACTAATTTCTAGAAATTAAATGCACGGTATTAAGGCTCAGTTCTCTCTGACATTTTGGTACTTTGGTATTGTTCCAAAAATGTGTGCATCACGGGAGGGTAATTTGATAGAAAACTGAAGTTTCTGTTTGATGCTATTTTCATGGCTGATGAAGATTACAGGGTAAGGCTGATGTCAGCCCTTTTTTAATGAATTTTCCCTCTGGAGTAGCAAAGCCTTTGTGGGGCTCTCTTTCTAAAGCCATGGGACATAGATTCTTTCTGGCCCAGGAAGGTTCCTTTAAGATGAACTTTGGTAGGATATTCTGCCCTGTGGAGCTATGCCACTGGTCTGTAGACTCCATATTGAGATCTGACCCTAAGACACATTAGCTTTGTACTTTTTGGGTAAATGTCAAATTTGTCCAGATTCACTCTCATTTGTGAGATGAAATGGACATATCTGGTTAGTAGATCTGAGATTTCTTTAACTGGAAAAGTTTCCTTCAAAAAACAAAACACTAGGCCCAATGTAGTGGCACAAGCCTGTAATCCCAGCGACTTGGGAGGCAGAGGCAGGAGGATCCCAGATTGGAAGCCAGAGGCAGCCTGCATAACTTAGTGAGACCTTGACTCAAAATGGAAAATAAAAAATGGCTGAGGGTGCCATCAAGTGGTAGAACACTCGCAAAGTACATGTGAGGCCCTGGATTCAACCTTCAAGTGCCACAAAAAACCAAACCAAAACAAAACACTTTTTCAAAAGGGCACCCTATACACAACTGCTAATGTAGCTGGGGGGGCTGGGATTTAGCACAGTTGGTAGAGCACTGCTCTGCAGTCTCTGAGGTCCCCAGTTCGATTCCCAGCACCACAAAAATGGGAGAAGGACCTGGCAATCCACTCCCAAGGCAATCCCGAAACAGTCAGCCATTGGAAACCCTATGAGGGTTGCTATGAGTCAGATACTGACTTGTGGGCACCTAACAACAACAACAACAACAATGTGGCTGTGAGGCTCCTTGGCTGGACCTTGTGCCTCTCTCCCCTTCAGCTTGGATTGCTCTGGAGACAGGGCCATGAAACCCATGAGGCATTAATGGACAGCCCCGGAGTGGATAATCTGTAGCATCTCTTCTTCCTCTGGACACCTTGATGTTCACATCTGGCATGGCAGGGTTCCCTCTCCTGGCTTAAACTTTCCAAGTCACCTCTACTTCCGCCTGTGCTGTTAACATCTGGTCCATCACTGCCTGCCCTTCAAGAATTTTCTGTGAAGTGATAGGTCACAAATATGCAGGACTTTTAAGGAGGTGCCCATAGTGCAGAAGAGGGTGCGGAGAGTGTTAGGCTGACAAAGTGAATCATGAGTCAATCCCAGTCCAGTCAAAAACCCACAAACACCTGCTGATTTAAACAGGGCAAGTATAACACAAAGCTGAGGCCAGCAAACACGCTGGGAAGGGCAGAGAGTAGGCATTTTTGCCTCTGAGAACCTGCCTTTGTGCGGCAGCTGAGCTCTGTGGTCACCATGCCCTGGACATCGGTAAGCAAGGGTCTCAGCGACATGCCAATAAATCTGCATATTCCAGTGGGCTGAGGCCAGAATCCATCCACAGGCTGCCATTTGCTGACCTTTGCTGCAAACATGGCTAAGAAATGGAGAGCGATTTTAAAGCTGGAAAGAGGACCCTGAAGGGTCCCTTAGGGCTGAGGGAGCATGATGAAGGCAGAGCAGATTTGGAAGGGGCCTGGGCCTTGTTGAAGAGCTGGTGGTGGCCGCTCATGGTACTTGACTTCCCTCCCAGGAGGGGAGGAAGAAGGAGGGGAGGGACAGGGCCAGCTCCGGGCACCCGGCTCAGCGACTAGGAAGAAAGACGAGTTCTCATCAGGTGTTGTTGGGGATTTTTAACATTATATATCACAACTAGGGTCCCTCATGACAACCTGAGGGGCTGACCCTAGTTGACCCCAGGGCTCATCTCACTCACTCAAACCAGTTCCTCCCATCGAGTGAGCAAAGATGGCCCCTGGCCAGCCTGACCTGCCTTAACCACCCTAAATTTGATTGGCTCCCCTCAGCATTTTCAGGTAATAACTGTCCCCACCTGGCAGGTATGTCAGTTTACCCGCTGTACCTGTCAGGTGTGTGCCCTGATTGGCTGAATCCCACCATGTGACCCCTCCAGGACCCTATAAAAGTAGGGCTCCTGGACCCCCTAAAACCTTACGTCTCTGACCATCCCTCAACTGCTACCTGAACCCCATCACCTGGACCAGCACTCCCTACTCCAGCAAGACCTTCTAGCAAGCCGGCAGGATCAAGCCCAGGGGCCCCGAAGAGCCAAAGGATTCAAGCAAGCCACGAAGAGCCTCCCAACTCCTCCCATCCTTGGGAAGGATGGGGGTAAAGAAGGTGAGCTGCGAGAGTCAAGACCATCAGACCTCCACAGAACACCAGCGGCTGTGGCTGTGCCTTTAAGGCTGAGCTGTACCAGCACTCAGCCTGCAGCATGGAGGCCAGCACTTAAAGGGCATAGATCTCTGCTCTATAGGGGCTGCTTGCTCCTTGCTCTCCATCAGGGGAGCACCCAATAAACCTTACCTACCCTGTTTTAGGGCTGGGATTTAGCTCAGTGGGTAGAGCTCTGTGCTGCAGTCTCTGAGGCCCCGAGTTCAATTCTCAGCACTGCAAAAATGGGAGAAGGGCCTGGCAATCCACTCCCAAGGCAATCCTGAAGCACTCAGCCATTGAAAACCCTATGAGGGTCGCTATGAGTCGGATACCGACTCGACGGCACCTAACAACAACAACAACCCTGTTTTACCATCAGAAGGTCTCCCGAGGTCCTTCCTTACGCCACCGGCCACTTGTTATGTTGAGGGTTTGGCCCTAATCTTAGCCAGGCTAGAGCTAAAACCCCAACAAGGTGTCCCCAGCACCCTCTGCTGGCAAAGTCCATCATACCGCAACGTGGAACAGGAAAACTGCGTTAGGGCCCAGATGCACTTTACACATCAGGCAAGAAAGGGACCCTTCAGAGTTGCGCGAAGCAGATGGAACCCAGCACCAGGGCACCTCACGTCTTCCCTCAGCTGGGATGACTTCTGAGCCAGGGCCTCAATCTGGTCTCACTTGGCCATGCTTTCTCACTTGGCAGCTTTCTTTGTGCCTGACACCCGGCTGAACTTGATGTGAGACGTCCTCCTATCCCCGTGCTGGGTTAGACAGTGAAGCTCTTGAGGGACAGTCTCCCAGGGAGACCTCGGAGAAGTCATGGTAACCGTCACAGCCTCACACCACACAGGTGTGCTGAGGCAGGAGAGAGAACGATGCCACATGCCTTGGAAAATGCAGCCCACAGCTGAGAAAGCAGCCAGGGGAGGAGTGGGAAGAGGAGGAGGAGGAGGAAAGAAAACCCCATGTCAACGAGAGCCACATATTCGTGACAATTACAAACATCTCACTGAGAAAGAAATTAAGACAGAAAAACTCTCTCTTGGACGGACAGATGACAGACAGACAGCCGGTGTTTTGCATGCACTGTTTTTTCTCTTTAGAAACCTCTGTAATTACCATGGAGAGCACTTGTATCTATACTATTGTTGTTGTTAGGTGCCGTCGAGTCAGTATCCGACTCATAGCGACCCTCATAGGGTTTTCAATCCCTGACTGTTTCGGGATTGCCTTGGGAGTGGATTGCCAGGCCCTTCTCCCATTTTTGCGGTGCTGGGAATTGAACTCAGGACCGCAGAGACTGCAGTGCAGCGCTCTACCAACTGAGCTAAATCCCAGCCATACTATTAGAGCTACTAAAATATTAAAAATGCAGAAGGAAGGTTAGTTATGATATGCGTGAAGAACACAGCCCACCTGGACTTTACGTAATATTTGCTACCTCACAGTCTGCATCTGTATTTTGAACTACAAAATAGAAAATTGGAGAGAACTGGAAAACCGCAAAATTTTAATATAACTAAAAATACAGTAGTACATTTTGAAAAGGTGGATGAAAAGTCCGACTTCCTGGATGTGTTCAGATGGTGTTTCCTTTGTGTCCTAAGTCCAACTAATTACGGTAGTCACCTTGGCGTCATTCCAGCGGCGACTTTGCAGATGGAAAGAGAAATGAATGTGATTCAGAGAATTGTGCCTGTGATTAACTGGACAGATGAGCAACTAACCAATTTTACAAATACATGGTGTGTATATGTCTACACATTTAAGCTCTACTCTTTTTTTGTGAGATTTTAAACAGGTGGTTGAAATATCTATAATTTTACTCCAGTGTTTAAAAACAACAAATTCAACAGATGTGAACCTAACCCCACCTGATTCAGCCTCGCACAGTGTTGGAGATTCAGCCATCAACCGCACGAAGAAGCTGGATGCTGGGCCAGTCACCTTCTGTTGGGGAGCAGAAAATTGAACAGATCATTCTGTACAAATTGTTTATATACTATACAAGGCCTATGGGAATATTCCAAGCACATACTTTATATGCGTCACGTCTGTACTTCCCAGTACAGAAGGCTGCGCCTCTCCTCCACTATCCCTGCCCCAACGCGGGAGCAGAAGCTGGAGGCATTTCCAGGCACCAGCAGAGCCAGACGTCACCTGGAAAGAAGACACATACTCAACCTCTGCAATTTTAATGAACATTTTACCTTTAGATTTTTTTCTATTCCCAGGTTGGTATTACAATTGCAATTACAATAAATATTAAGTATAACTTTTTAAAGAAATTTTTTGATTGGAATAGAGTGTGGAACTTATTTTGTCAAATGAATAAACATTTTAAAGAGAAATCTTGCTGGATGGAGTCTGGTTAGAAAATGTTTCCTGAACTTGCTTGATTCAAGATTCCAGTACCGTGTGTGTGTGTGTGTGTGTGTGTGTGCACGCGCACGTGCCTGCTTTATAAAGATCTATGCTTATCATTTAATTCTGCTGAACAATGAAAAATAGATAAAAAGACATTAGTGGAAATCAATAGCTTTTTGAGAAGCATCAAATTTATCTGCTTTTGACTGCGAAGCTCTGTTCCTTTGCATGTGACCCAAGTAGAGCAAGTATAGACACAATGGTCAATAGCTGAAGAAAAGAGATCATTTTAAAGACCTACGTGTAGAAGTTTAACAAAATTAAAAGATAAAAAAATTTAAATGCTGTATGTTAGCAATCATTTTGATCCAAAAGTAAGACATCAGCAAGTTAAATGCTATACATACTATTTAGGATAATTGGGGCATTATTTTAAAAAATAATGACCTTTTACCTGTAGCTTGTTCAGTAGCCACTTGGTTTAGAGAACAAATGGAATCCTTAATGTAGGCTAAGGAAATATTGAGACTAGCACTGGGGGAAGGACAGGTGGGAGGAACAGCAGGCAGAAAGTGGTGATCCTTGTCTCAGTCCTGGAGATCAGAGAGGGCATGCGATTTTATGCCAGAAAACATTGTCACCAGCTAATGCCAAAATGGTTGAAGGACATAGCAAGGCTTAAACGTCCACTTGGCTAGCAGATGCCTTTTGTAAGCCTTTGGAGTTATTTCTCATGTAAGTGGTGTTAATATATGGTCTTTCTACTCCATAGATTTCACACAGCTCAATAAATATAAATATATGTGTGTATCTGCAGCTGTACCACCCTGGCATCTGATTCCATCAGATCTTGGAAGCTAAGCAGGGTCAGGCTTGGTTAGTGTTCACGTAGAAGACTACCTGGGAACACTGGGTGATGTAGGCTTGGGAGAACGATCCACTTCACTTTTGTGAAGTGGAGCATCCATTCACTTTTGGGCCCACTCCCAAAGAATAATCATTTGTTGAAAAATTTATGAATAGCAGAGAAGCGCTGACAATAGCGCCGGGCATGGCACAGTGTCAGCTAGTGTTTCATCTGTTGTATATTGGTTTACTATCAGTCAGATCCCACTCGATGGTACCTAACAACAACGTGTGTGTGTGTGTGTGTGTGTGTGTGTGTATTTATTCATGAAACTATTCATATAGGAGATAGTCAAAAAAACTTTAATTATATTAGTTATGGAATCCTTACACTATTTTATTAACAGGCATAATAGAGATAACTAGAACATATAGTCAATTTAATAAGGGATGTGCATACCAAGGATAATTTTATGACAGATTAATAAGAAAATCAACAGTTTAAAGAGAAAATGGCTTTTCTGAAGGTCAACCAAAATGTGTGCTAGGCATATGCAAGTGAGTATGTTATGTCTGTATCTGTTTACAGAGAGGGAGAAGCAAATCTATGAATCACAGCCAGAAATAGAAATGAAGACTTACTAGGTATGCTCATAAAGGCACTCAGCAGAAAGCTTCTGCAGACTCGTCCTGAAAGCCGGCCCTAGATAACCAAATTCCTACAAGTGAATAACAATGACAGGAAAAACATTAAAGTGCTCCTAAAAGCTAGAAATAAGCAGTTAAGAAAGTGAAAAAGAAGAACATTGATCAGCGTGAATTAAAGCCACCAAGACAAGGAATGGTGATGCAGCAGATCTTGGGCAGTTAGCCATATTTAAAGCATTGCATTGCTTTGAATTTTAGGAAATTTACTGCTAGTTTCTTAAAACCAGAAAGAGAGGGTCATGTGCACTGTTATTGTCATATTTTCCAGCATCCGGCTTGTTGCTGGCCATACTGATCCCTGAATGCGTTGCATCCACTGTGTTGCAGGGGCTCTGCAGGAGCTCCGGAGGTCCCCAGAGTAGAAACTCCTCTGGCAGGGCGTTGGGGTGAGATGAGACCACACAGAGTTCTCTCTCTGATGTTTCACCTTCATGGAATTTATAGAACTGATCCTCATCCAGGCCAAAGGCAGCTGGCAGCTGGGGCAATCACAATAGTGGATCTCATGCTGACACAGTGGTTCTGACAGTGGCATGTGTCCTAGGAGAAGACACAGGTGTGACAATGAAGCACAGACACTGGAAAAAATAAACACATTTACTCTACCTAGGAAGGAACTGTTTTCTGTGTTATTTGATATTTTCCCTGTAGAATTCTTCACCATTGCCACATGAATTTTTTCAATTCCTTAACTTTGAGAAAAACAGAGCATACTCCTCGCTTTTGATTTTCTGTCTCCAGCTCTTTGCACATGTCATTATAATATTTGATTTTGTCATCCTAAGTTGCCCTTTGAAATCTTCTGTTTTGTTCTTTAACTTTATCACGTCTTCCTTTTGCTTTAGCTGCTCGACATTCAAGGGCAAGTTTCAGAATCTTTTGACATCCAATTTGGTCTTTTCTTGATTCCTGTCTTTTAAATAACCTTTTGCTTTCCTTATGAATGATGTATCTGATGTCATGCTACAACTGCCTGGTCTTCAATCATTAGTATCTAATGCATCAAATCTGTCCTTGAGGTGGTCTCTTAACTCAGGTGGGATATACTCAAGGTCATACCTGGGCTCTCATATATTTGTTCTAATTTTCTTCAGTTTCAGTTTGAACCTGCATATGAGCAGTTGATGATCTGATCCACAATCAGCACGTGGTCTTGTTCTGACTTTTGATATTGAGCTTTTCCATCATCTTTTTCCACAAATGTAGCCAATCTGGTTCATATATGTTCCATCTGGTCAAGTCCATGGGTATAGTCACTGTTTATGTTGGTGTGAAAATGTGTTTGCAATGAAAAGTTCATTGATATGGCAAAATACTGTCATGTGATGTCCAGTATCATTTCTGTCACCAAGGCAATATTTTCTAACTCCTAGCTTTCTTCTATGTTTTCAACTTTTGCATTCTGGTCACCAGTAACTATCAGTACATCCTGATTACATGTTCCATCTATTTCAGATAGCAGAAGTTGGTAAAAATCTTCCTTGGGCAGAGTCATTAAACAAAGAATTGATGGATGATCAATCATTTCAAGAGGATGCTTATGATCAGAAACCAATGGTACTCAAGGACAAAGAGGATGCTGCCTTGAAGGAATTGGCAAAACACAAGGCTCCAAGAATTGATGGAATACCAATAGAGATGTTTCAACAAACAGATGCAGTACTAGAGGTGCTAACTTGTTTATGGCAAGATATTTAGGAGACAGCTACTTGGCTAACCTACTGGAAGAGATCCATATTTGTGCCTATTCCCAAAAAGGGGATCCAACTAAATGTGGAAATTATCAAATGATACCATTAATATCACATGCAAGTAAAATTTTGTTAAAGATAATTCAAAAGCAATTGCAGCAGTTCATAGGAGGGGAATTGCCAGAAAATCAAGCTGGATTCATAGGAGGGCAGGGAACCAGGCATATCATTGCAGATATCAGATGGGTATTAGCCAAAAGCTGAGAATACCAGAAAGGTGTCTATGTTTTATTGACTGTGTAAAGGCATTTGACTGTGTGGATCATAATATATGATGGATAATATTGCAGAGTGGGAATACTAGAACAATTAATTATACTCATAAGGAATCTATGCCTGGACCAAGAGGCAATCATTCGAACAGAACAAGGAAATACTGTCTGATTTAAAGTAAAGAAAGGAGTGTGTCAGGGCTGTATCCTTTCACCATAACTCTTCAGTCTTTATCCTAAGCAAATAATCTGAGCAGGGGGACATTATGAATAAGAATGCAGCATCATGATTGGAGGAAGACTCATTAACACCCTGTGTTATGCAGATGACACAACTCTGCTTGCTGAAAGTGAAGAAAATTGGAAACATTTACTGATGAACATTAAAGAACACATCCTTCAGTGTAGATTTTGCCTCAATATCAACAAAAGAA
The DNA here is from genome assembly GCA_007922755.1 of Pedetes capensis. Lineage (NCBI taxonomy): Eukaryota > Metazoa > Chordata > Mammalia > Rodentia > Pedetidae > Pedetes > Pedetes capensis. The sequence continues at coordinate 71,837 of VMDO01003835.1, forward strand.
AAATCCTTACAACTGGATCAGTACACAACTTCCCAATAAATGGAGAAAGAAATGAGGTTGTCCAAGACTTCTTTACTTGGTTCTACAATCAACCCTCATGGAAGCAACAGTTATGAAATCAAAAGACTCATTGCCTGGGAACAGCTGTTGCAAAAGACCTCTTTAAAGTGCCGAAAAGTAAAGATGTCACATTGAAGACATTGATTCATGCCATGGTCTTTTCAGTCCCATTATATGGTTGTGAAACCTTGACACTGAATAAGGGAGACAGGAGAAATGCCTTAGGGAAAGAGGGGCAGTGTCCTCCCTGCCTGTGTAGGGCCACCCAGCCCCACGCCACTCACTGTCCTGCAGTGGAGGCTGCGCTGGGTGGAGGGGACGTAGCTCCGCTGGCCCCGGGGCACACTGAAGCCAGCAGGGCTGGGCGTCTGGGGCCTCATGGCGGCCTGTGAGCAGTTGGCCTCATCTGCTGTCTTTCCCATGCAGCCCTCACTGGGCACTGGGTTGGTACTTTCAACTGAGGCTATCTCGAGGGTTCAGCAGGACATGAGCTTGGTGGGCACCCTCGGGCGGAGGACCTCTTAGTTTTGTAATAATCCTCACCGGAGTTACACGGACAGACAGCTCCTTTGGGCAGTTCAATCATTCATTTGAGAAACAGGCAGTAAACAAAAAGAAATCCGAACCAAATGTGTACGGCAACTAAATGAGATTTATTACGGCTGAAATCCCTAGTGATTTTCTTTTTTTAAAACTTCAATAAAAGAAATGGTGGACGATACTAAATCATCCCAGGCTGGACCAAACTGAATTAACCTTATTCATAACCTCAGTCTCTCTCTGGAGATGTTAGATTTTTCAGTCCTTTCCTGAAAGACAGGAGGCCTTTGAGGAGAGATGTTAGAAAAGTCATTGGAAAGTGAACTGCAACAATGGCAACACTCCGAAGTTCTAGATTCCGGGGTGCTTTTGTTTCCACCACACAGGTTTGAGGAGGTGGATGGTCAAGGAAGATTAAGCCTGACAAACAGCAGTTACTTTAATCTACAAATCAGGCCCATAAATTGACTCTTTTCTTGCCTTATCTTTCCACAGAATCTGTGTTAAAAATGAGTCATCTGTTTCCATTCACTGTATTTAAGGACACTTAATTTTATAAAAGGGCTGGGATTTAGCTCAGTTGGTAGAGCGCTGTGCTGCAGTCTCTGAGGTCCTGAGTTCAATTCCCAGCACCGCAAAAAAAATGGGAGAAGGACCTGGCAATCTACTCCCAGGGCAATCCGGAAACAGTCAGCCATTGAAAACCCTATGAGGGTCGCTATGAGTCAGATACCAACTCGATGGCACCTAATAACAACAATTTTCTAAAGGCCTGCAGCCCTAGCCCTGTGGCACCAGATCCCATCAGATCTCAGAAGCTAAGCAGGATTGGGCCTGGTTAGTACTTGGGTGGGAGACCACCTGGGAACACCAGATACTGTAGGCTTGGGAGACGGACCTGGCAACCCACTCCCAAAAATCAATCCTCCATTGAAAACCCTATGAACAGCAGAGAAGCACTGACAATAGTGTTTCGCCTATTGTGCATAGGGTCGCTGAGTCAGATACTGACTCGAGGGCACCTAACAACAACAACAACAATTTTCTAAAGGGATTGCAGATGGAAGATGTACAAGAAACCATTTGGGTCAATTAGTTTCAGAGCGAATAGCTATGGACTGAGGGGACACTAGCTGGGGGGGCTCTGCCCTGAGCACTTTGAGGCTCAGGCATGTCCTAGAGTGGGAATGGGGGTCTCTCTGTCCCTCTCTGGGACTGCCCTGTCATTTTCCTGGTGGGGATGCTGGGTCTGACTCATTTCAGAGGTGCAGTAAGCACACAAGGTAGAAAGCAAAGGTTTGAATCTGCTTCGTGTTAATCCTGTCTCGCCACTGTCTGAGGTGCGCCTCCCAGATTATCCTTCCTTCCTGCTAATTTATTTGCTTTTGTATTAAGTGAAGATATAATGTCTATCTACACGCTGCTGTTTGATAAACAGGACATTCAGTTTCGCAGGACAGAAACAGGGACCAGACACCGTGACGTGAAGAGGTCACTTTGTCAGCTGCTGTACTGGGAAGGCTGCATTTGGAAATGGAACCATTCAGAGAAGCAACATTAATAGAGACTTTTCTGTTTGTGTATCTATTTCCTTACTCATTTTGTTTCTTGAACTGACTGCTTCTCAGACTTTTTGCCTACATAGGTGGAGATCTTTTAGAATGCAGCCAGTCTGCAGGAGGGCTTGGACAGTCTGCATTTCCAGCAAGCTCCTAAATGATGGCCATTGATGACCTGCCTCCCGTGTGCCCATGTCTAAGGAGGCTGATAAAAACTATTTCTGGTTATACAGGTGAGAAGCCCTAATCTGAAAACCTGAAACCAGAAATGCTCCAAAATCCAAAAACTTGTCGGATGTAAACATAACATTACAATTAGCATTTCCACACCATGAAACTCTGTCTTATGCACAGAGTTATTCAACTGTTGTATAGAATTTCCTTCAGGCTGTGTGTATAAAGTGCATATAAATCATAAATAAATTTTGTCTTTAGATTTGGTCCCATCCCCAAGATATCTTATGTATATGCAAATATTCCCCAATCCAAAACTACTGGAAATTCCAGACATTCTGGGTCCCAGGAATTTTAGACAAGGAATCCACAGCTGGCATTGAACTGCAGCTCACAACCAAACCCAAAGAAAGAAGGCATGAGCCGGTTCTGATTAAAGCATGGGTGAGTTCCAGCCATTGTCCTTTTCTCATTCCTGTGAGGGGAGGCTGTAAGATCTGTCAGCTGCATCCACTTGCAGGGAGTGGGTGGGGTAGGTCCCCAGCGGGAGGAGTCACACAGACAGCCTTGTCCCTTCCACACAGGGAGCGTTGGAATCCAGATCCGGCATCTCCAGCCTGTTTTGCTTCCTCAGCGATAAGCAAAGCTCTGGCACAAAGGCTGGTTCAGTAAGAGAGTGATGGCCCTTTGAAAGCCTCTAGACACAGACCAAGGGTTTATTGGGAGACAGACAGAAGGGATATAAAATTTGCCCACAGGAGCAAAATGAGGGGCTATTTGTGAGAGAAGTCTTATAAAAAAAAGACAAAAACCTGGGGCTCATCAGTTCAATCTAGGCAGTTAATATGTGTCCCCATCATTTAAGTGACCCCGAAAACTTAGCAGCCATTTATAAGGAAAATGACTGAATTTTATTGTAAGTAAACATCAGCATAACGGGCATTTTTCATTTTATATTGACTTCAAATACACGATACATTTCAAAAACTGGCGAGTGACAGGTTTGGGCACGTCGGAGGCAGGTGGAGGAGGATCGAGGGTTTAAGTCGAGCCTGGGCTACATAGTGAGACCCTGTCTCAAAAAGAAAAAAGAAAAAGAAAAAAGGACCAGAGGGTGACTAGAGAGGCTGGAGGGGCAGCAACATGTGTGCAGTAACCAGCCTGAAGATGGCCTACCCACCCGCTGCCTGGGCAGGGCACAGAGCGGGGCCAGGCCAGACCCGGAGCAGAGGGTGAGGGAGGTGAAGGCCTAGGAGAGGACAGGAGCAGACGAGGTGGCCGAAGTGCCCAGAGGCCCCTCACGGCAGTGTGTGAGGGTGGTCCTGACAGTCTCAGGGCGTCTGGAGGGGGGAGAGAGAGAGAGAGAGAGAGAGAGAGAGAGAGAGACAGACAGAGACAGAGAGACAGAGAGACAGAGAGAGAGAGACAGAGACAGAGAGAGACAGAGAGAGAGACAGAGACAGAGACAGAGAGAGACAGAGAGAGAGAGAGAGACAGAGACAGAGACAGAGAGACAGAGACAGAGACAGAGAGAGACAGAGAGAGAGAGAGGGTGGGAGGGAGAGAGGGCAGGAGAGAGAGAGGGGGGGTGGAGCAGGGGAGGGAAGGAAGGAGGGAGGGAGAGAGAGAGAGGGAGGGAGCCCAGAGGGTTCCATGGTCACAGTTAACTAAGCGAGGCAGAGGCAGCAGTGCGCTCCTGCTGGGCTCTGTTTCTGTCCAGTTTGGGAAGGATTATGAGCATGAAATTTGAGCCTTTGCTGTCACCCTTTCTCCACCTTCCTGAATTAGGGCCTTTGGGGGACTGAATGCCCACACAGAGAAGAGCTGGTTCTTCAGCCACCTTCTCTTGCCTCCACCTGGACGCAGAAACCCGGCGCTCTTGTGGACTAGAGTTGGCTTCATACATGGACTTGTCGGTAAGTCCCCATGCTGGCCGTCATGCGTTCAGGTGGCAGAGACCAGGGAAGTATGGTCAGGGCCCAGGCGTCAGGCAGGAAGAAGGCAGGTGACCGGAGCTCCCTATGCCTTAGTGCCACAGAGGACTCATGACACCTGACCAGAACACTGGGGACAGGACTCCTGTAAGCATGGCTGCAGGGTCAGCTGGGACAAGGAGACAGGTCCTTCCTGGGATTGGCGCTCCTGCCGATCTCGAGACATCGACCCGGAGCTCACGGAGAGCCTTCCTCCCCTGCCCATCTACACTGGACTCAGTGAGTGGCTTCATCTACCCATCGCCCACCTAGGAATGGTGCTGCCCTGCTCCCAGAGCCCTGGTACGTGCTGGCTGTGCTTCCTGCCTTTAAAACATTTTACATAACACAAAAAGTGAAATTTCAAGCTGGGCGTGGTGGCGCACGCCTGTCATTCCAGTGACTCGGGAGGTTGAGGCAGGAGGATTGCAGGTTTGAGGCCAGAGGCAGCTTATGGAGGTTAATGAGACCCTGACTCAAAATGAAAAATCAGAAAGGGTCTGGGGATCCCACTCAGTGGTGAAAAACTTGCCCAAGGCCATGGTTTCAATCCCCAGTGCAGAAAAGAAGCAGGAGAAGGAGAAGGAAAGAAAAAGAGAAAAAGGAGGTGGAGGGAAGGACATTTCATAGTACATTCAGTGGGTGTCTTGCTAGAGGGGTCAGTTGAAGAGACTGCATTATCTCATTTTATTTTTGCCATAATAATTTAAAGTAGCAACTTTTATCTCCATTTTATAGATGAGCAAATTGAAGTTAGTCTTCTTTAAACTTAATTTTCTGTTGAACCAGACATGATTAATCAACCTGTGGTAATGGCAAGATTTAATATCTTCCTTGAACTCTTGGTTAGCAACTGAGTTTCTGTTTGCTGATCAGAAAAGGAATAAAATTGCCGGGTGCAGTGGTGCACACC